>JAQISU010000029.1:1190000-1360000 GCA_029339505.1 Unio delphinus | reverse complement strand
TACGACAAGGTATGCATGCAATATACAATCGCATCTTATTATTGTTCATGCTTTCCAATTCACTCTCCCATAGATGCGTACATACTCTAGATATTGTATTATGTTTATCTTTGAAGCAATTTCATATAGTTTTATATTTGAAGCAAAAGTAGAAAGTAATTACCTAAAAGAACTATCGCAAATATCTTTGTTTGACGAAGAATAAAACAAGTGGCAAAACAATACGTGATCAGAACCTTACAGTAAATCCAAGGCGCTATAGAGACGTTACATTCAAATATTAGAGGAAGACGAAGATAGTAGGATACCAAAACATATAGTAGATAAAAGAGTTCAAAATTAAATCAAAGTTTAAGCTAAATCAACACTTTATACATGCCGGTATATAGGTCTAGTCTCAACACTTTACACTCCAAATCTATTTGATGCTTCAATGTCAATGACATAAGTGCTTAGGAATTTCCATAAATAAGGTTTCAAATGAAAATGCGGGAAAGAAGCAGCTATGATTGGGAATTTTGATATAGTTCCAAGATGTATTATATCGATGATATATACACTTTTGTCAGGATCATTTTCTTATAGATTTCGGCACATTATCATAATCTGTTGCAGTGCATTGTTTATTGAATTTTACCGTGGGACTCTTTTAGGACCTTGTCGAGGTTTATTTTTTCCTCCTAGACCATCGATTTCTAAGACATTAAATAGCTCTTTCATTACAATTGCTTCATTTTGCTGCATTTGTGAATACCAAATGGATTTAAAGATGCCTCGTTATATTTGAATTCTTTTTGTTAGTAATTCTAGTATTGCCTTTGCGATTCAAATTATTATATAATTGATCTATGCAGGATTGTTTTGTTTAAAACGTTATATCCATACGTAATACTTTTTATAGTCCAATGACTTTACAGCACGTTATCAGCGATTATCTACATAAAATAATATTATTACCAGTGAACCTTAAACATGATATAAATATGTTGATCAAATGTGTACAAACAGCGAGGTTTTATTGTTTTGAACCACATATTACTTTAAGGCATCTATTGCGTGCAATGTGTGATCAACATCACATAATACAGCGTTGTTAAATTTATAATTATTAACAAGTGCATGTTATATCGTTTCAATATATCTAAATATACTCTCATGCATACTGGTTCATTATTTGATAAAATAATTTTAAATGTATATCCTCTTCAATGGTTAAAAATGCTAAGTCTAGTCCTTATTAAACAAATTGTAAGATGTTATTCACTATACAATTTGAATCCGTATCTTTTGTTTCAAATAAAAGTGAAAATGATAGATATTATAATTATATTTTATCAGCACCCACTGCCAGAATCTAAACTTGAAGATTTTTTATTTTACGATAATGAAAAACCGTTTTCTCGGAAATTATTATGGAATTAAATAGATACATTTGATGTGAAGTCGTATACAGATGAAAATAATTTTTTGAAACTTGCCACTATCTTGTAAGCATGTCAACAATAATATGAAAATATGGAATTATGTAATTTTGTTAAGAGGAAAATACAATTTGTCATGGAAACTTAAAATGGTTTTAGATGTGAGAATATAATTCGCTTATGTCATCAATACTCTGTGTGCTGAAGAATCAATTTATGTATAACCAATACGTAATCTCTTTGCATTAGTGTTGAAAAAGACAATTGTTAAAGTATTATATAAATGATCAAGTAGTCAATAATCAAAACATCATTGGCTTGTTTTGGCACATAACTTTCTAAACAGACAATACTTGAATCATTCATCTTGACCAAATGGTGAATCCTCACAAATTATGTTATGCTCTTAATCAGAATTTAGTAAGATTGTTTTAATTAATTATTCGTATATCGCTATACATTACACTAAACTCCATAACAAATATTACGTTCAATATAAATAATTTATCCTAGCCATGGTAATGCAAATTGAAAATGTTGTTCGCACTACATGGCACGTGTATAATGCAGCGCCTCGATGAAAAATAAATTTTTGAATTCGTTGTGTATGTCCTACGTTTGAAAAGTTATATTTTTCCCATGTATTCATCCGTTTTATTGAGAAAAATTAAGTTATGCTGAATCAAATATATATTTCACTCAGTGTAGTTAATATTAACTACATAACCCATTGCAACATCAAACCAATAATGCCACCTATACTAATATACCAAGGATGATAAACATATGTAAGCGTAACTTGTCTATGATCTTGTAAGGTCATACTATTGACGGGCAGTGCAAAGGAATATAGTGCCAAAGAATACTACAAAGCAATGGTAAGATTGTACTTATTTATTCAACTGTCGCAACTTATAACTAACACCCTTTTTCTCAAACAATAAATATAATCAAACCAAGATTAAGTGAACACAGTCAGTACGACATATAGATGTTACTCTTGACACTACTCTCACATTGCACCAATATAACATACACACATGCTAGGCTGAATATCTTGAGCTGAGACGAATCAGTTCCATTCGCAAATATCTTTCAGTTGATGCCACTAATACACTTGTGTGTTCATTAGTACTTTCAAGACTCGACTGATGTAAGTCAATTCAATTATATCTGGCTAAGATTAACTCTCAACATCTTTTTAATTAAATGAAGCAGAGTGGTGTTTTACTTTAAAATGTTTGTTCAAATTACATTTCGATTTATCTGTAAGATACTAATAGCTATGTATAGCGTCATCTGAAGTGAAAAGAAGCCACGTTTAAAATTAAAGAATTATTCATGGGTACATACACTTTAAATTAACTCTGTCCAGGTATTCTGAATCATGCTCGCTTTTCTTTTACTATGAAAACTTTTTGACCTTATCAAGAAAGCACATACTGCTTAGGATGGTAACATATATATAACACATACAGATTGTTGTTAAGACATGTCCTTAAAATGTTTATGTAGCTTGATTAGGCTGTAAAGAAATTTTCCTCCCATTCGTATTAATTTGACGATGGCTTGGATAATTCAAATGATTGTTCTCTGACCTATGTTTGTATGTATGTATGTATGTATGTATGTATGTATGTATGTATGTATGTATGTATGTATGTATGTATGTATGTATGTATGTATGTATGTATGTATGTATGTATGTATGTATGCATGCATGCATGCATGCATGCATGCATGCATGTATGTATGTATGTATGTATGTATGTATGTATGTATGTATGTATGTATGTATGTATATATGTATGTAATCTCGTTCCTGGTTAAAAGGTTGGCCAATACTGTATGCATCCTTTCCTATACAAATTTTAAATTCCCCTTTATCGATGTCTGTTATGATTTTTTAATACATATTGCTGACATGATATATATATATTCATATCATTCTGAGCTTAAAAATGTAAAGATTAACCTTTTCTCACGTCGATTTGAATTTATTTAAATAGTCTAAATTTTTTGCAGAGGAATTCACATGATAAATAAGCTTAAAGGTGACAATACCGACAATACTGGCAAAACAAGCCACATTAGTTCAATATATTTCACGTTCAAGACGAATAAGACACCAACATATTAAAACCAGCAGAGTCGGACAAATTTCTAGGAAAATATTTGTTAAGCAAAACCCTTTTACGAAAACGAAAAAAAAATCTTACAACGCATATGCCAATGTGGTTGTCGCGCCCCCTCTCCTGCTATGGGGTAACGATGTTTTTAAACCAAATATTTGATCGAGTCCAATACGATATCGCGACCGAGGATCATGTAAATTTATCGTTACAAATCCATGTGGGGTTGACTTAGAGTGACTAAAGAAATTTTAAAAGAGATATTAATCCATATCACCGCCGCACCAAGTCTGATGAATATTTCGTAGCGTATGAGTATCAACTCCGTTGAATACAGGAAGAATATTGCAGTTATCTCTAATCACTTTTGGTATTTGGGTGTACCGTTGAGTAACATATATCACATCAGTGTTTTAGGCCTGCCTCTGGAAAATACCCTAGCAGGATTCTTTTGATTGTTTAACATCACATCATCGTATACAACTAAACTGTTTATGTTTCCATCGATATTATCAATGATCGGTGCTTCTTCGATATCGGTTATAAACTCGATGACATTATAACCAGCAATGTCTGAAGCGTTCATGTTAAAATCCTTTAACACTTCGTAGCGTAGCTGATAGTCTACACTAGGAGCTATTAAATACAAGTTATCCTATTTCATCCATCTCGTTTTTAAATTAAGTAGCAGTTGTGTCTTGCCTCTTTCAGATGGTCCGATTATAATCATACGAATACAATTCGGTAGCACTGCATGATGCTTAACTGATTCTCTTGCTTTAGTCGCCGAAAAATCAATTATATTCATGTTATTATAAATATATTATGGATCTAGATTGTGTGAAGTGTAGAAAGCGTACTGGCACAGATGACTTGACGACGATTACAACTAAAATTAACCAATCAGCACTTTCTGGTAAGTGTGTACAATGTAGTAATAAGAAATTTGGATTTATATCCCTTGATAAAATCAAGGATTTAAAAGAAAAACGAGGAGGTGATATTGCAGCCAAGCTAGTAAAACTCCCTGGAACACCATGGGCAAAGTATCCAGGAAAAAAACACCTTACAGGGTATAGTTATTGTGGACCCGGGACAAGACTCGATATCAGACTCGATGATCAAAACCAACCCAAACCCGGTGAAGAACCAATAAACGCTATTGATAAAGCGTGCCATGATCATGAAGTTGCATATAAAAGCAGCAATCTGGAACACAGACAGCATGCAGATGTGAAATTAATTCACGCTTTGAATTCTATCACTGATAAATCAATCCTTCAAAGAAAAATTGGCTTCATGGTTGATAAAATCGGCAATGGAAGGTAAATTGATGTTAGGGGCTGGTAATTAATAATAACATGGAATGTATTTATTATTCTCCGAGCGGATACTGGAGAGGTAAAGCAGTAAACTCACTAGCGAAGCTAAGGTGAAAAATACTACAGCTGCTAATTGGTTATCCAAACAGGCGATATGGCAAATTTATCTACCACCGCCTAAACAAATTAACTACTTGCATTTTAATGTGACCGTTCCTAATGAGATTCATCAGGCTGATATATTATTTCTGCCTCTTGATGGTGGTTACAAATACGCGCTGACTGTAGTTGATGTTGCGAGTCGATACAAACAAGCAGAACCATTAAAAACAAAATCATCGACTGAAGTCGCTTTTGCGTTTGAAAGGATTTATCGGCAGCGTCCTATGCGCTGGCCAAATCTATTACAAGTTGATCCTGGCAAAAAATGTCAGGGTGCGGTTTTATCAGCGATGAAGCATAATAATGTCATCATCATACGAGGGAATACTGGACTACATCGTGATCAGCAAATGTTGAACGATTTAATCGGACGCTCGCTGAGCGGTTATTTGGATACCTATACGCGAAGGAATTTATTCAGGATAACCGATCTCGTGAATGGGTCAAGAGATTACCAGCTGTCATTACTGCTTTGAAAAATGAGATTACTAGAACAATCAACATGAAACCTATCAACGCAATTAAGAAAAAGTTTATACCTAAAAATCCACAAAAAGATTTTTCAAAACAACCAATGCTTGGTAGTGTTACTGTTATGTATTTATACGAACCAGGAGAGCTCGAAGGTGGCAGAAAAAGAGCTACTGATCCTATTTGGAGTGTCACCACGCATAAAATATCCGACATAACACGATCTACGGGTAGACCAGCAATCTATAAACTGGATTCAATAGCTCCTCAGCGAGCATTTACTCGACAACAACTGCAAGTGATACCCGAGGATACTCAATTACCGCCGCGTGGTCTTAACTAGCGCCTCTGCGCCTGTTGCACTCAAGACAAGTCAGCATTACATTATCTCTTGTATGACCAATACTGTTCTTTTTTCTATTTACGGTAAATTGTCGAGAGTCTTTACCCGACCAACACCAACTCATTACATAATTGCAACTCGTGCAGTGATTATTCTGTTGTTTCAGTGTAATTATTAATTCGGCATCAATGTCAAATTCCCTATTATTTTGTTATCATGTTGTTTATAACCGGATAGTTTTTTCTGATTATGTCCTTCACAGAGTCAACGCTGACAATAGTGTCATTATCATCTCCTTCTGTCATGACAACTCTTCGAGGTTGATTTATTCTTCGTACTCTGGATACTGCGAGATAAACTAAATTCGACTTTTCGATGCGAATATCTACAATCCAAACAATTGTATTTGATATAGTCAATCCCTGTGAAGAATGTATTGTCGCTGCGTAACCTAGCGTCCACGGGAATTATTAGTGTGTAATGCATCTTCGACGACATTGATATCAACCAACACAATATCATTTAACACTAAATTCTGTATCTCACTCCCTGACTCTGTCAGGCCAGGAATATCAACTTCGATATTTTGCTTTCGTGTATCCTTGGGTCTATAACAAAGGTGCACTGGAAGTGTTGCGAATTTTTCTTAATGCAATTCAAATAACTTCATCTGAAGCGTGTCTCTGACTATTTTTCTAACTGCTACTATCAAATCGTTTGGTCTCCACGCTTCCCAGAAATCATTTAATGGTGTTTCTGAAATTATTTTACGGGCTATTTCACACTGGATTCTATCCGGTTGTAATCTATTTAGTTGTTTGAATTCACTTAATTGTTCATCAAGTGCAAGTGCTCTGTGGTCAGTCTTAATTTCTTTGTAATAGTCTACAAAACTCTTCAGCCAATTATGTGGGGATAAACCGACAAATGGCGGTAGTTGGCCGTGATCACCACACATGACGACTTTTGTGTTCGCTAGTAGCAGCCGATCAAGAAAATTTTGTAATACTTCTAATAACACCGTGCATACCTCGTCCCAAATAACAACGTCGGGAACAGATTTCTCGCCCATTCGATCAGGAGTCCACACGTCTCCTTTCAATCGAAAGAAACTATGATAAGTACATGCTTGAACTCCTTGCTGTATCATCTCTCTTGCAAGTCTTTGAGTTGGTGTTAGCACAATCATGTTTGACTTCCCACGAAATAATTCAATCGCACGGGTCGTTTTTCCTGATCCACCACAGCCGTTTAAATAAACTGTTTTTTATCTACATATTGGATCAGATATCTGTGGTGCATTAGATAGTTCTGATATCTAATCGTGCTTCAAATAATTATTTTTAACGGTGACATCTGCTGATTGAATATAATCACGCACCATTTCCCGCTTAATTCTCCATGATCCAGAATTTGTGAATTCAGCCACTTCGCTGCTGTCGTTCATGTCTATGTAAAATGAATCTGTTGCGTCTCTAACTGTGGTGTCAGGAAATCTATTTATCATCGAAAACAAATTTATGGAAGCATAGGCCAACATAGATGATCTCAAATGTGTGTACTGCGGATGTAATCCATCGTTGTAAGTAACTACTGTACCAAATTTAGTTTCATCAGACAAGAATGCTTCTTTACGATTGACATATGTGCTCTTATTCGTTATATCCGCGATTATGAAATCGTATTCAGCGTTGTCCATAATGAACCGTGAAAAACATCTTGTATTGTCGTATTTGCCACCCTGAGTAAACTTTCCAATTATCCTTCGTCCGAGATCTTTTTTATATCTTTTTTCGTTTTTAAATAGCTGTTTGGACCATTTCAAAAGTTCTTCTTCGTCAAGGTCAGGAAGATATTTTCGTTGTTCGCTAATTATTTTATCTAGATCGGGTTGTGGCAACCAGACTGATTTCTGTGCTCGATAGGATATAATCGCTTCACTGACAATTAACGATATCAGCATACCACAGTCAATCATATATCTCAATAGCACTATTGGCATCCAGTGGTTTTCATACATGTGTCTACCAATCCAAAAATAACTGCACGGATGAAGTCCTGTAGCCAATTCAAATGATACTACACGAATGAATCCAGTTAAATCAAAATCGGGAACTCGACCATTAATCGGACGAGCCATTTCATGTGTGGGGTGTCCTAATCGTTTGAAGTATTTATTGCATTCTCCGTACCCGAGAAAACTCCCGGGGTAACACGCAACCGTATCAACGGAAATAATGGTTCCAGGGTCATATTTTGTATTCCATAATCCACACTGGTTGTACTCGAACCAGCTCAATCTGACATCTGATAGAAATTCACTTCTTGTTGGCTTCCACGCGTTCTTCTTTCTAGCAAAATGAGCTGCAACTGATGAAAGTGTAAAACAGTGTGTTAGTAATTGTTCGTTGTCTTCCGTTGAAAACTCACTAGCTAGTTTTTTCATTTGATTGTGCAGCGCTTCAGTACGGTACAATTCTCCGTTGGGTCTTACAAACTGATCGAATCTACATTCATCGCCTTTAAAACTATGAAGTAGTCTCACCAACACAGGATCTTATTTACTCAACTGGTAAATAGCATCAAATAATTTCTCCTCAGAGAAACACTCTCCAAGCTGGGGTATATATTTTACAGTTATGATCACTAATTTGTATTGGCGCTACTTTTGATTTATATTTCGATTCGTGTAATACTTCTCCGGTTATTGTCGTTACTGATATTAGAAATCTTAATGATGTTTCTAACTTAGCTATATCCTGAATTGTTGCCCCTCGCTGTTTCACTGTTAGTCCCCATTCATTTATTTTTTTGCGTCTTAGATCAGTCAATTTATTTCCACGCAATGCATTTGTGAAGTGTTCTATTACTCGTTCTGCCACACAATTCAAATACGAAGAACATTTCATTGCTGCTAGTTTTTCAATATCAGGTTTGTCATTTAACGGATACATCCCTTACACAACTGCTGTTACAGGATACACATCTATAATGCGTCCTGTTAAACAGGTATGAATCATGTATAAACTTGTCAGTGGAAATACAATGGATAGAGGTGCGTTCAACCAACAAGGAAGTTTTAGTTGACAAACAAACAAACAAACAATAGTGGTTGAAACTCTCCAAAGATATATATAAATGACGCGTTTTAGTACCAGGCAGTTGTAAAATATATTTGTTTTGATTGAAATCTCATAGTACCCTAATTGGAAAATGGCTTTACTGTTTCAATAATGGTAATCGAATCATTAACTACCAGACTGGCGAGAGAAAGACTGGCTGCTATTAAAAAGTTTCTTCCAGTCCGTAATTGTGTACGCGAAAAACTACAAAATAGACAAAGCCTTCAGACCGATTTTACTTTAGGGTCCGAGGAGTTATTTAAACCAATAACGACGGCAACGAAGAAGGCAATATCAGCCACTGAGCGAGCTGTATGGGGGGATATCCCTGAGGAAGGGACGAGAGCGGAAAGACCTCTTCTTGGTGAACTTGAAAAAATAGCAAGAAGATCTAAACAAACAAAAAAATCTTTAAAAACACTTCCTCGTGATATAATAACTGCTGCAAGACAACAAGAACGAGAACAACAAGAACAACGAGAACAACAAGAACGACTTGAACAACTTGAACAAGAACGTGAACTTGAAGAACTTGTTAGTATACCACCACCTATCTCACCACCTAAACCAAGTGAAGAAGAACAAAAAAGTAAAATAGAGCGAAGAAATCTTGACCCTAAAACAATATTTAAAAGCGATACGATAGATTATATTAAAAGTTTTAAGATTGATAAAGATTTTCTCCCAATTTATCGTCGATTCATTTCCAAGGGGTAAACGAGAACAGTATCTGAACGAAGGATATAAAGATGTTATAACTACTAGGAAAGATTGGAAAACAAAACTATATTTGGGAAAAATTGGTAAGTCTCAATTACCACACAATGATAAAGAATTTGAGAGACTTGAAAAGTTGATATCTCAAAAAGAAAACCCACCGACACAAGTTGCGGCCTTTGAACCCCAACCCACCCAAGTTGAAGGTACAACCGGTATCGCTAAAAAAGCAGGGCAGGGATTTTCCCAGAGTGAGACTCTAAGGGTATCAGGTAGTGGTTTAGTTAGTCGTCCTGGTAATATTCTAGGCGATATAGCACGATTAGAAGTACTTGCAGGAGGTTCGCGAGCTGGAAAAAACTCACCGGAAATAATTAATGAAGCAGCTGATATCTGCAGGCGGTTATTTCAAGGTGGCATCATTTATATCAAAACATATCGAGATTTCATTGACGAGTTAGTGGAGCACCATCATGGCTATCACAGCGACTAATTGTCGAGTTTCTTTTCACGATTAGATAAATAATAATTGAATTACCAGTAATTAAATAAGAATGATTGTACACTACAATCATGATAAACCAACTAACCTCTACGTGGTAAACTCACGATTGCCGGTTTATATCGTGTACTATGGAGACGGTCTCGGTGATACTATTGCAGGATTATTTACGCGAATCGCTCCAAAAGTAGCGCCACTAGCAAACCAACTATCGATGAAAACCATTGATGTTATTCGTGATAAGGGCATTAGCGCTGTTGGTGATGTCGCCGGGAATGCATTTTCAGCCGTGAAAGATAAATTAATAGCGCTAGTTTGACTGCGAAAGAAACCGGTGCCGTTACCGTCTACAACAGTAATGCCTGAAAGTGTTAGTACAATAATAAATAATGCAGTCGAACACAAACTAACATCCTTGGCGGAGTCAATATTAACAGAGCCATCACCCTTGATAAATCAAGGGATAAATCAAGGGGATCAGGATAATATAACAGCAAATATGATAGCGGGAAGTGGCTAAAGGAGGTCACGCGGTCGACGATGAAATTAAAAATCTTCGATTTTCAGGAATTTTCCGATTTATATCAACAGATTTATAATAAAATGTTCAAACGGGTACCTGATACAGCATTTGATATGGACGCCCATGTACTCAAGGATGATTACTTACCTGATTATCAATACAATTCCTATCACGCAGTGCAACCTGATCTTCGATCAAGAATCGAACTTCAAGCTCATCATACCAGTAGATATTTTCTACCGTGTGAAGCGTTTATTGAAGTGGAGGGAGAACTTGTAACAAATGTTGCAGCTAATACACAATATGACAATAACCAAACTATCCGAGTTGGTTTTGTTAATAATGGCATCATGACGTTATTCGAAAGCTCTAGATATCTCATTGATGGAAGAGAAATTGAAGCTATTGAGCGCGAAGTTGATATTGCTACAACAATAATCGGGTTAGCGAGATATTCCGATAATTATACAAGATCAGCGGGTCCATCGATGATGTTCGCAAAAGATATTACTGATCACGCTGAGCACATCCAGTATTCTAGAATAAAAGCTGTAAAAGTTACTGCAGTTGATCCAGCACCAGCCGGGTATGTAAGACCACCTGGTACATTTGATGTTATTAATAATATTCTTAATTACATCCTAGGATTTGCAAATGAGTAGCAACGTTGCAAGGACAACGTCGACAGTTTTCATGCGCGATTCCACTGCATCATATATTTGGATTTTGTAGAAACGTCAGAAAAGTTATCTATGGAGCAAAACATACAATAGCACTCGTGCGAATGGGTACTGACGATAATGCAATCTGGCATGGTGCTGGTGTTGATCCTGGTAAAGTTAATTTATCAAAACTATCACTGTGAATGCCAGTGTTGACATCCATCAATCACAACAGAAGAGCGATTACTATCATTTATGGATCAAGGAGGAAATTCATTACTTACGTGGCTAACAACAACGGATGCCATGGAATCTATTATTGACGGCATATTTACATGGCATTTCACAGCGCGACAAGGTGTTTTAGCTCCCCGTCATATATTTGTTGCGCTACAGAATACTGAACGATTAAACAATCAAGAACGCAGCCAGATGATATTTGATCAAATTGGATGTAATGAAGTCCCACTAAGAATAAACGGACAACAGGAACCATCTGAGGACATACTACTTAATTACACCACTAACCATATTGCACGAGTTTATCATCGCCTGTTGAAATATATGGGACGCGATCAAAATGTTGATACTGGTCTACAAATATCACAGTTGGATTTTAAAAATCTGTATCCGATTTATTACTTTTCGCTGGAACATCTTGATTTAACAAGACAATCTGTCGTTGATATACACTTTAGAGCTCGTGTAACCCGTCCTGGTGGTATTGCTAATTATAGAGCGGTTGCTGTCATTCTCAGTGATAAATCAATGCTACTTGAAGGTGTTGGTGGACTAATGAGAATCGTCGATGTACCAGAGGAAAATATGTATCTGATTTTCCATTAGAATCAATATGTTATTGTATAATGTCGTATAGTCATATTAGTGTTACATTAACTTTTGGTCAACTCAAGAAATTGCAATCCGAATCAGTTAAAAAAATGTGGAACCACAATAACGCTGAAACCCAATCAAATGACAGGAGGTCAGAATAAATTGTCACTGACAACTCGTCAAGTAAAACACTTCAATGATGCACTCAAAGAACGAAAAGGTGTTCAGATCACACTCTCTGCGAAAGCGATCAGCAACATGATAAAATCAGGTGGTATATTTCCGTTGTTAGCCTCGAATCTAGCGCCGATTGCGGCAGCGGCCCCAGCGGTAGCTAAATGGCAGCGTTAGGAGCAGTTGGTACCGCGGAAGGAATGGCGCTAAATAAAGAAGTCGGAAAAGGATATAAAGAAAAGGAAACGGTCTACGACTACCGGGAACTCCACACACGTGGTACAAGGGAAGCGGCCTGAGAATCCCAGGAACGGTTTACTAATAACACCGATGTCAAATTTCGATTTACTCGATGCCGCTAAAAAACTATCGATCAAAAACTTCAGAAGTGTCTTTATGAAAGATCAGTTGCCGACACAACCAAACAGCGTTGAAACCGGTGTCATTAATCTTGATAACAGCACCGGACGAGGAACCCACTGGGTTGCATACGCGATTGATCCGCGTGGGATTATTTATTGTGACTCGTATGGATTAGCGCCGCCGAGGGAATTCATGAATTATATAAAAAAACTTAAAAACTCCGCTTTGGTATTCTACGCTGCCAACACAAACGATGATTGACCCACCCATATGCGGCAATGAAGTATTAAATGTCCTTGACGCTATTTCATCCAACCAAGGGAAACCACCTCATCGAGTCGTAAATGAATACACCAGCATCCGCTTTTTAGAGAGAGAAAGATTTTTAGAATAACATGATTGATATTTGGGGACGACCTTTATTACCGTCGAGGAAACCCGACGCTGATAGCACTGCAACCCTCGATAGAATCAAGGATATAAAAAGACTCATCAAAGATGAAATAGCTGAAACGTTGAACTTAGCAAGTGTTGATCCCGGTGAAATAGTTGTATTTCAAGATTGTCAGGGTAAATTGAAAACTAGTAATGTTACCCTTGATGATATTTTAGTTCAACGACGAGATGCAGCCGAAGGCACAATCGCGGTACTTTCCGATGAGGGTAAACTCACCCAGATGTACTTATGTCAACTATTGCGAAACGAATTGACGATTTAGAATCATTAAAAACTCTACGCGATGAATACAACGATCATATAACTAAATTCAATCAGTGTTCTGAATTACAAAAATCCATCGTAGACAACATTGATAAACCCGTAGTAGAATTTTTCGGTAATCCACCAGTGACCACACCAAAACTCACAGAGATAAAAACTTCTATGTTGTAAATAGCAACACCTCAATCCAATTATGAAAAACACGTTGAAAAGTTTACATGATTTCGTAAAAATACCACTGAGAAATTTTTTGTTACCACGTTGGATAAAATTGACATAAAACTTCCAGATATTAAAAAATCCATCGATAAGATGAAAAACTTCATCGAGGCAATCAAAACTGATGCAGCTAGGATGATAAGCGTCATTGAAAAAACAAAAACTCCTCATGAGAGAACCAAAAACGTATGGGGGGGGGGGGGGGCGACAATCACATTGGCATATGCGTTTTTTTTTCTTTTTCGTAAAAGGGTTTTGCTTAACAAATATTTGCCTAAATTGTTTGTCCGATTCGCCCCCTCTGCTGCTAGACCAATAATTTATTAAACATATGTTAGAAACATTTCACGCCAAATATATTGTAATTAAGCATGATTTACCTATTCATGATAGATAATTTTATTATCAAAATATGTTTGACAAATATGCGCCCCATTATTGTGCAGGGTAAAATTATTGCAATGTTATTATTTCTAAAAAAGAATGAATTTTCTGAGATTGTTAAAGTTTGAAAAAATAGGATGATACTAAATCATTCAGAAACTTACAATCATACAGCATTAAAACAGCCGTTAGAAGAACAAATTACATTTAGAGAAAGTATAACAATCTCGGAGAAATTTTTGAATAATTTTAAGTACTAAAAATGAATACTTTCACCAGCAAGTAAAGTAAGCAAAGGCTTTTCTTACACTAAAACTATAAAATTAAAGGATGCATAATTAGATATGAATACAATTAAAGCTATGAGCATTGATTAGAAAAGGCCCCAAAGAAAGTTTGATTAACCTCTTTGTCCTTTTGTAAGGTTCATTTGTATTGTAAATGAAATTCTCTACATTCAATGAAGGTTGACATCTGATAGTTTTATTAAATGGTTCCAATTGTAAATTGGGTACCTTTTTATTTTGAACCCTTCTTCAAGGAGTAATGCGTGCATAAATGTCATAAGGCAAATGTAGATTTATTCGAAATTGTAATGGTGCTATCTTCTAGTTCTTGAAAGTTAAGAAAAATGTATTATTTTCTAACGATACAGTTTAGATAAAGACATTGTAAATCATTAGCCTGATATGCTTTAACATGTTAAGAGAGAGATAATAATGCTTTCATTCTGATTCACGGGATGTATTTCACCAAGAACGAGATGAAATAAAGCGAGGCAATGTTGTAGATAACATCATCATCAAGGCAGTTATAAAGACATCGGAATTCATCACCACTTTACAACTCTATGATACAATCGTTACCCGTTTTGTTGAGAATGGCTCTGCAATTACCATAAAGTCATACTTTTATGGAGGCCTACTAATTGCTAACGACTGGGACAACCCTACTAATTGCTAACGACTGGGACAACAATAACTACAATATTGAAGTAAAGAACGTCACACAGCGGGATGCTGGGCTATATCAAGTAGAAATCAAGGAAATCTTAAATCGTACAGGCATTTTAAACTTAAATGAAATTCAAATTCAAACTATGTATTAACGAACGTGAAAGGTACAGTTTCTTCGAGATATTAATTCACTGATGTATGCATGAGATCTATGCGAATATATCGGAGTTGTTTCAAATGTATGGGATAATAATATTAAATTAATATCCTAGCCTATACAAACATAATGATTCATGATCAAAGAGAAATGGTGTTTAATTTCAAGTCTAAGTACTATAAATTTTAATCGGAAGGAATGTATTGAACATAGTCTCAATAGATTTTGTAAAGTTGATGTTTGTAGAAAAAAATATTGAAACGATTCATATAAAACACCAACACTGTACACTGGGTTTACATTGGCCATGTCTAGAAGAGGTCCAGCGGATTTTTTACAATGTGTCCTTCTTTGCTATTTTCAGATGAATCAATCTCTGCTGCTTTTGGGGATAATTTGACGATCGCTTGGTTTTATAATCAACAAGGGATGAACCCTACTTTAAGGGTTATTCATCCACATCAGGGTGTAATGATGAAACTGACACCAGCTAATGTTCCAAAAATTAGGGCGAAATTTCAGCATCGTATTATATACAGTGGACAAATTGCAAGAAGCTTCATGTCATTAACGCTTGTAAATATTGACCAATGAGATGACGGATTCTATTCCATAGAAACGCTCCATGGAAATAGGATGCCAGGTCGAAAGTTTTACTTGTAAAAGATAAGAATCAGAGACAAGACTTTTAATCACCGATGATATATCTGGAAGTTATGTTCTAACGACCCAACAAAGATTTAACGACATTATTATATGACCATGTATATGCAATGTTAAGTATTTATCTGCTTTTTTTGCATTCTCTAAGAAGGTTTGAATAGTGAAAACAACATTTCTGACAAATGTGCTTCTTATCGATTATCATAAAGTTGCTGTTAGTGTATATATTTGTATATGGTAAGCCATTCAGGAATGGTATGCATTACATAAAGAAATGAAAACAACATTTAAGTTAACCTTCGGTAAAAGTGCCCGTTTCACATTCATCTACATCTGGCTCGATATGTTTATTGCGATACATTTGTCAAATGTCCATTGAAAACACATGCATGTATTGTACGTTATATTGTTTTATTTAACCTAGTTAATTAAATTACATCTTCAGCACAATATATGTCTTAAGCAAGCCAATATGCTACTTCTGAAAAGTAATAAAATGTCATTTGTACTAATGTACAGTGAATAACCTATAACTAAATGCAGCAAAATGTAGACTAACTTTAACATGTACATACTGATACAGGGCATGATAAGGGGTCTAATATAAAAACCCTCTTTGATGATGTAAAAAGCAGTACATACAAATGTGATACCGGTGGCAAAGACATTCTTTATTATGTAGTACAAAAATATGTTTTAGTTTAAAATTGAATACGGAGGATTTCTTGGTTGAAGTTAGTATTTATATTCCATTACGTATATATATATATATATATATATATATATATATATATATATATATATATATATATATATATATATATATATATATATATATATATATATATATATATACACATACGGGTATCCTCTAACCAAGTTACAATATGCTATAGCAATAACGGTCCTTTCATCATGATCGTTCGGAAATGATATTTGATTTATCCAAGAAGTACATATATATATTCCTTATTTATTTTGTATGGTGTAGTAAAGATATAACGATAATGGTGAAGGAAACTAAAGCGCGCAAAGAACGCATATTGCGACTTTGGAATATTATGAAATCTTATTCTAGAAGATCGAAAATCAAGCTTACACCTAATATGCATTTGACCGTTTGTTTTATAAATGGAACCTTGAGAAAGTAACTTTGATTCATCACTGTAGAATGTTCAGTTCAATGTACTGTACATATTTTGCCTAGCTCGCGCGCGCTTGTGTGAGTTTGCTTTTTTTTTGAACCTAGTTTGTCATAACTTCTTTGTAATAACATTGGCATTGAGGCAAACGGAATATGTTTCATTAATGTCAATAAATGTGACACAATCCTGTGATATTAGTATGTCTTTTAATTAATTTACAGATACAAGTTCATAAGATGGTTCAATCAAAAATCAAACAAATGCTTTACCATTTACCAAATATTGGTAGCTGATGTAACTATGTTTTTTGGACCAACGTTTGGGACAACCACAAAATCCCATGAACCTGAGAGTCAAACATGTCATCTAATATAATTTCAAAAGTCTGATAATGTATTTTTTAATGGCTTAGACATATAGAATCTATGTTGGGGTTTGGACTGAGACAATGAAATCCCAGCCTAGGGGTTATATTATTTGTCTACCCACGAGGCTTGTCCGAGTGGGGAGATATATAATGTAATCCCGCGGCTGGGATTTCATTGTCTCGGTCCAAACAGTTTTATAAACAATGCACATTTGACGCCATGGCCATGTCCTGTGTAGATATATGTCACTGAATAAGTGTGATTATACTATCGCAATGGATCATGTTGGTGAAGCATTCAATATCATAAGAAAGAAAAGTCAGAGCAAGGGAAACTGAATTAGACCTGTGAGATGGAATTAATAATTTAAATATCTTACATATATATATTTACCATGGCGTGACGAGATTCTTTCCTCTTATCTGAAATGTATGCAATATCAAGCTACTGATTCTTGGTACATAGTACATAACAGTATATGCTTATGATAAAACTATTTCGCAAAATTAGAGAAAAGAAGATCCCTTATAAACTTGACAATTCACTAACGCTGCAAACAAATCATGTCACCAATGTTTTGCTCATTCTAGAATGTAAAGAACAGCTTATGTGCAATTATTATCTGCAAGCGGATATTCGATATTCGAATTTTAAATTTATAATAGATGATCCGATTAGTTGACTGACCTTGCTACAGATTAGAAGAGCATTACTTTCTTATACAAGTTACAAACAAAGAGTTTATCATCAGGATGATAACCAGCGTAGTGCAAACAAAACCTTTAAGACGAACAAGGAAAATTATATTGGACAAAAATATTAATTGATATCAAGCGTTGCAGTAATTCGTTAATTTTAACATTTTCAGTCATATCGCTACGATGTCTGTGGTTTAGCCGTTTATAGTGATATTCAAGCAAGGCAGCTATTAGTGCCATTTTCGTAAGTCTTTGGAATGACTCGGCCGGGGATCGAACCCACGATCTTACGCTTCCGAGTCACACACCTAACTGGAGCGGTAAGATACTAGTAAGATGATGACAGCGCCTATAACAATTATTGTACAGTAATATTAAGATTATATGTCTGAAAAAAAGATATTAAATTATTCCATATGAGTTGATGTCAAAAGATTCCCGATGTCAAATCTATTCACACAGAAAGCTGCTTAATGATTCCAATGCTACAAACTTAAATTTAAATAAAAATCTGCGGTTAATGATCATTAATCATTCTATGACGCTAATAGTGTTTACGAGAATAGAGAAAAAAAACATACTACACTGTTGTAACTGGTGTTAAGGTTGAAAATGTTGTAAACTCTAATGATGATGGATACACAATGGAGAATAGTCAACTTCAAACAAAGACATTATTACATAACATCTTAAAGAAGATAAATCTAAGCTATTTTCTATAGAAAGATATCATTATCAAAGTTACTGACACAATTGAGTATATATCCATAACAAACGTAAGTAGTCTTTATTTCTGAAAATATAGGAGAGGGTGATTGCAATTTATGCAATCTCGTGTTCCACATCAAGCTATACCGCATTACTTTGCGTGTCAGTATATTCTGAAAGGGATTTTGATCATTTGCATGATTATTCCCAACTTGAATTTGATTTTACGATAGCGGCCGTTAAATAATACATTAGGTATAACTATATTTATTAACAATATCGAATAGTTTTTGTCAATAAATGTGACAGTATTTATGCATAGCAAAATATTGAAACATGATGCAGACAATGTGAACAAAAATGTATTTAGTGTGTCTAGATTTTGGCTCAACTATTGATGAACATATGGATATACAAATTATCATTGCGAATAATGTTCAATATACTGGTATCGCAACACTTACTCTGCATTAGATTTTCTCTTAAACCTTATTTGTTCATGGAACAATTAATATATATATATATATATATATATATATATATATATATATATATATATATATATATATATATATATATATATATATATATATATATATATATATTTAATGCTATATGATAAATTCATGTAGAATATATGAGCATGTTTTAGACCGTACAATTCAGTTTTTCATCCAGACATAAAAGGTTATTCATGTTCAACTGTTTTGTTCTTGTTATTTTGAAATTATTATGTTTTGTAACACATAGTTCATGTACCATCGAATTCAACTAAAGAAAGCAAATAAAATGTATGGTCTGTTATATGGCAATCACTGTCAAATTTCATCATCTTTCTTGAAAACACATTTTAGACTTTCGTAATATATTGGTGGAGACTGTAAATATATAAAATACTTTACGTATTATGTCCTGTACATCTCATTTTGTTCTGCTAATACTCGCTGAAACTAATAGAGTTAACGTATATAATCTCCGCAAATATTGCAACAGCAAATAAGCTGTAGACATCACAATGACGCTATTGTCAAAAATATGCCATGTTAAGCTTAAACGATAGTTTCCCTAATCTATTTGTATGAGATTAAATTGGTTCCATTCGTTTCTATTCTTACTATATATTAATGATTGTTATGTTTTTTATCATGAAACATTTCTCAGCTGTACCCTATGGCTCATTTCTCGCAAAGGTCTCATTTATGTTCATCTCCAGTACATATTCTTGTTTTTAATAACCTCCACCCATCCAACCTCTGCATTTCTCGTTTTCTATGATATGCAAATTTGGCTATATTCATTGCATTATTATACTTTCTTTTGAACCAGAACCTAGTGAGGTAAAGGAATGAGATGTTGGAGGGATCTTCAAATTGGAAATCATAGAATGTTCAACACTACGCTATTTATTCTACTATGACCAGGTAGTAGTACCAGACTTTATGATATGTACTGTTGCGACAGATTCACATTTGCATGCTCGACTGCGATGTGGGATAGATAGTATTAACATATACGTTGTTATTATACAGAATGTCACACAAAGGGATATTGGACTCTACACAGTAGCAAACACAATCGAGAGCATAAACAACGACAGTACAAGATATTATCTTAACGTTACAGGTATTAAACTAATCCAGTTAAAATGTATTGTGTTATACACATTATATGTTCAGTCAATAAATGATTATTCCAATAAATAACATATGCACAGTATCCGGAGTAAAGGAACATACATTCTGTTTTGTTTTTATAACTGCATACTGAACATATCTTTCTAAGGTTTAACATACAGTTTTTATTCCAGAGTTCGTCAAACCGTATATTTATGTTGCAACCTTTGATTCATTTATTTTTATTATATAGATTCAGGAAATTTGCACTAACGTGATGGAGCTGTTTTAATGTACTGAAATATGTAACATGTTCTAAATGTATCATAAGTAGTAACATTATGTTATCATTAGAACAATAAACATGACAAATGTTAAAAAAGTCTTTTTAATTTCGTGTTAGTTCATTGGAATCTCATAATGATGACACACTTTCATAAATCTTTCCTTCATTTATATTTTGATAAATATATCACTTTCAATCAAATAGTCTTCACATTAATTACAAATTAGAAGGTTTTACATTAACATATTGCAAATGATATTTCTTTCGCATTTTATTTACATGGGCTTAGATCAACCCACTAATGCCAGCATTGGAGAAAATGTGACGATTGATTGGTTCTACAGCCAACAAGCAATAAATCGAACACTGCGGATTATTCACTCAAACAATGGGACAATGATGAACATGCCACCAAACAATACGCCGCAAATTGAGACTGCTTTTCGGAATATTCTAGTATATAATGGGGATGTATCGAGATGTTAAATGTCATTCACTTTGCTAAATATAGGAAAATCGAACAGTGGCGTCGTCAAAATTGAAACCATCCATGGAACAACTGTATCTGGTTCCAAGCATATACATGTGGAAGGTAAGAATGACGTATACGAATGAATGTAGTGATTGAAAATGCTATTTATTTTGTCTACTCTGCTCTCTAAGATGTTCGTTGGTTAAGGTACGTAACAACGAATATAAGAAAGCTTACTTTTTTTCGAAGTGTTTCGTATTATAATGCATCACTCCCATTTACATCTTTGTGATAATATTTTTCGGTACACATTAAATGCGAATAAGAATTGTTTCACGTCTATTCTTCATATAATTGACGATCTTGGTTTACTGTGCACCATGATAAGACAACACAAATATGGTACAATCTTTGGCCATATTGTAATATTCATATTATACTAGTACGTCACTGAAATGACAAGTGACATGAATATATCTCCATTTCCAGGAATAGATACAAAAAGCAATTCACTATTCCTATACGTAAAAACGAATCTACTGAGATGTATATATTAGTGTTGGAAATAAAGCGATTTGATATACCATTATTATTGCTTAATCATTAGCGTCGTAATAAAATCATACTACAAATACTGTACATAAGCCCAGCCTTAAAATTGAATTGTGCAAAACTTTATAGAATTCTTCTCTCTCTCTCTCTCTCTCTCTCTCTCTCTCTCTCTCTCTCTCTCTCTCTCTCTCTCTCTCTCTCTCTCTCTCTCTCTCTCTCTCTCTCTCATATGCACATGCATACACACACTGAGATCCATCTGTATAGGCTACGTACCCACAAAGACAACTTATAATAAATGATTTCGATTAAAAGTATGTTTGACAAATTTGAATGCGGCAACGTCCTTTCAAAATGTGTAAACGAGACTTGAGATGGTATTTGTGTTCTTGAAGCAACACCAACAGCATTGCCTGTTGTAACCATTTGTACAAACCAGACTGATTTAGCTATTAGCGTTTATATCATATTGTTTTAATCTAACCATACGCATATGTTCCTACCATAAACTAGACATTGTGCATTTTGACTATATAGTCCAATGTTCATAAGGTGAGTTAATGTAATGGTTGCAAATGATAACACCTTTCAAAATAGTTTGCCATATACTTAGGACAGCAAACACGTGAACGTTAATATAGCAGACTGTTTGACATCATTTTACATTCACATATTACACTGGTCAACAGTGAAATCATTACTGACTTGAAAAGGCCCTAATCTGTAGTATTTTGGTGTGCCAAACACGAATATAACCGTGAAATGTTTTTATTGGCTCTCGTTTTGAAGATATTCATATACCTCATTTTCTATGTTTCACTGTGTAAATTTATCCAGTAGGACTGCAGCAACATCCGGAATAATGATGTAACATTGCATAATACCATCATGCTCACTTCATCCACAGTTGATTGCATCATTTTCTGATGCAATGCAATACTAATGCCATGCGGCTGCTGAAGTAAGTTGACGTCAGCTGTGTACTATACATGTGTAGGCCTATTATACTAATACCAGGCGGCTGCTGAAGCTGACGTAAGCAGTGTACTATATAAGCCCAATCAGATAGGTTCAGTATTTAAAATATTTTAGACGTTGTGCGAGACAGTTCAAGCTACTGTTACATAAAACTTATTATTTTATCCATTTAAGTACAATAAAGAACAGTAATGCCTCGAAAGTGTGTTAATACCGCGGACAATTTTCGCTATATTTGTGGGGAAGTGACATTTGCCAAACAGAAGAAAAGTATCAATTCTCAAGTGAAGAAGGCATATCATCTTTACTTCGGATGCAAGGTTGGTGACCAAGACAAGCCTTGGGCTCCGCATATATGCTGTGCTACATGTACAACACAGCTTTCACAGTGGTTGAATTGCAAAAGGTCATCAATGCCGTTTGCAGTCCCAATGGTGTGGAGAGAGCCAAGCAACCACCTAAATGACTGTTACTTCTGCTTGGTTCCTCCTCTTTCCGGCGGAATAACGAAGCGAAAGAAGTCGAGAGTAGTCTACCCAAACATTCCGTCTGCATTGAGACCAGTTTCACATGGTGAGGGACTTCCTATTCCAGAACCTCCAGCAGAATATTCTCTTGATTCATCTGACGAAGACAAAGGTGAGTCGACCTGTTCTTCTCTTGGTCCATCAGCATGCAGTGATCCAGATTTTCACTGTGGTGCATCATCAACCCCACACAGAATAACACAGGAAGAACTAAATGACCTGATTCGTGATGTGGACTTATCAAAGAACAAGGCAGAATTGCTAGGATCAAGACTCCAACAATGGAATTTTCTAGAAGAAGATGTCACAATCACTGCATATCGAAAGCGCAACCAGCAATTGGAGCCTTTCTTCAGAAAGGAAAGTAATCTGATATTCTGTTCCGATATTGAGGGCCTCATGAATGCTTTAAAAATCACTCATGACCCACAAGAATGGAGACTATTTGTGGACTCTTCGAAACTGAGTCTCAAGGCTGTGCTTTTGCACAATGGAAACATTCTTCCATCTATTCCAGTAGCGTATGCTGTCCACATGAAAGAGACATACGATAACTTAAGGCAGCTACTGAATTCCATTGAGTATAACAAGTACAGCTGGCACCTCTGTGGTGATTTGAAGGTAGTTGCCCTTTAAATGGGACTGCAACAAGGATATACAAAATACATGTGTTTCTTATGCGAGTGGGATAGCCGAGCAAGCGAAATGCACTACATGAGGAAGGAATGGACTCACAGGCGGAATGTAGCCATTGGAGAGAAGAATATCCAACACCCAGCTCTGGTTGAGGCTCAGAAAATCTTGCTACCACCCCTTCACATCAAACTAGGTTTGATGAAGAACTTCGTGAAAGCCATTGACCGGACTTTGCCAGCATTCCGATACCTGAATGAAAAATTCCCTCGACTCAGCGAAGCAAAGATTAAAGAAGGAGTTTTTGTGGGTCCTCAGATTCGAGAGCTTTTCAAAGATGACCGGTTCAACAACTTGCTGGAAGGTGACGCGAAACAAGCATGGAATGCTTTTCGCCTAGTTTCTACAAACTTCCTCGGAAATGTTAGGGCAGAAAGCTATAAGGAACTAGTAGAATACATGTTGATGAAGTATAAGAAACTTGGCTGCAATATGTCTCTAAAGATTCACTTCCTTCATTCCCATTTGGATTTCTTTCCTAGCAACTGTGGTATTGTTAATGATGAACACGGCGAACGTTTTCATCAAGATATCGCAACAATGGAACAAAGATACCAAGGAAAATGGTCCACTATATGCTGGCTGACTACTGCTGGACACTCCTCAGAGATGCTCCCGAACAGCTGTGCAAGAGACAGGCGAAGAAACCTAAGATGTAGTCAATGACTTGATATTTTATAGGTAGGCTATTACAGTTGACCTTTACTATTGGAATGCATTTCGTTATGTAAACATTAATTTCTTGCAGATTACAAAAAAACTAGAGCCAATTTTGCAATTTGACTGTTATATTCGTGTTCATCACATAAAAATTGATAAGAATTGCCTAATTTTATTTCAGTAACATGACTTTTGTAAAAATTTGTTGTTTAGTGTTATATACAATCGGAAAATATATTCATGACCAGACAGGGAAAGTGCGCATGAAGCTTTCTATTTCGATGAAGGCAGTAATTAAAGTTCACGTTTTATATTAGTAATTGCATTAAATTCTAGGGTATATTTAACCCATCACACATATATCCTTTAAATAGGTCCATGGTCTTGTGTTTTGAATCCATATTGAACTCATCACACATATATTCTTTAAGTTGCCGCATGGTCTTGTGTTTAATGCCATATTTAACCGATAACACATATATTGTTTATGTAATTACACAGTCTTGTGTTCAAAACCATATTTAATCCATCACATATATATCCTTTAAGCAGCTGCATGGTCTTGTGTTTAAATCCATATTTAATCAATCACGCATATATCGCTTACTTAGCTGCATGGTCTTGTACTTAAATACATATTTTGTAATTTACATCTACAATTACTAATATTTAGCACCTGATTGTTTACATACATTGGATCAATATATGAAACCAGAATTAGTAGAAACACTCATTCATGCACCAATTTTAACGGTAACAATCATTAAACTTTCCGAAGTGCAACGTTGTATTATTCACGATTATATAGAAATTCAAGATGAAATCTATATGTAAAATGTTTTCATGTTTGCAGTGTTTCTTTAAGATTATATAGAGACTATAGTATGTTTCATTTATTTTTTCAATTGTGCTATGAGTATATATCAAATTTTGTACAACTGTAGTAGTGGGGTGGGGGTGGACAGACCAACCTTGTAAGCGTCAACGAGACTTCCTAGTAGGGGGTTTTGACAGACCAACCTTGTAGGCGTCAACGAGGCCTCCTTCAATTATATATTTACTAGAAAGGTCTATTTGACAAATTGAGGCTTCCTAGTAAATATTTAATAGAAAGGTCGATTTGGTAACCTCGTAGGGGTCCATTTGACAAAAAAAGACGCCATTGTCGTTGGAGTCCACCCCCCTACTACAATGGGTTAACAATTCTTTTACGATGAAAATCACTATGATAAAAATCACTACGATGAAAGTACTTAGGACTTTACACACAGACTAATTTGTAGAACCTCACCTCGTAAATCAATTAGATTACTGGATTGGTCAGTGAGTCTGAAATTGATTCTCGTTAGCGAATCATTATGACATCGCATATAGACGGGATTAGTTGGATCTTCAATAATTAGAAATTCTTGAGGAGCTGTTGGGGCAAATGAATATAGAATATACCCCTGCTGACCTTGATTTGATCGCTCGAGATTTATTTGATAGCTTCCTTCGATAACATCACATACTAAATTCAATGCTATCAACGAAGATATATTCACATTTTGAGGAGCGATATGCCTACCATCGCCGTCTGGGTCATTATTATATGTCAGGATAGTTGTTTCTTGTGATTTCTTCAATGCCTCATGGATTGTTTTGAAACCTTCATCGATGGCGTATCTAAGAGATTCTTTTATTACTGAGATATTATGTCCTGGAATCTTGAAATGAGGAATATATACTATGTCTATCTTATATTTCGTTGCAAATTCTGTTCTTGTTTTTGGATTATCGTCACCTTATACCTCTTAAATAATTCGTAAATTCAATGTTTCCATGTCATCGATGATTTTATTGCATGTTTCTATAACGCTAATAAATTCATCTCGGGTGAGAGTACCAGACTCAAGAGATACTAACAGCAACGCAAAGTCATTAGTCATCGCTGTGAAATTGTTAACGATTTCATCTTGTCGAGTTTGATAATATCTATTAGCCGGTCGGTCGTCTATCTTTCAGTGAAAAATTTCAACTTATTGTATTCGTCATAACTTTTTATTGGATTATCGAGTTTTATTATGTCGGTGACATAATCAGATTTTTCAGGTTCGGGTATTTGATAAGCTGTCCGAGGTGGGATTTCAGGCCATCCACGTATTGTTCTTATAAAACTCTGATAGATATCTACAACATAACTAGGCGAGTTTATCTCGATGGCAGATGATAGTGTCGGCTCGTGGACCTTTATAGCGATTTTCAATTCTGCTCCAGTAATAGATTTTATTCTACGTTGTAATTCAGCATTAATTTGTTTGATTTGGTATCACCCAGATGGCAGCGAAACAACATTCCAGTCTGGAGTACCATCGGGTTTATTCTTATTCGCAAACACCAAGTAATTATTCGGTTGTTGACCGTTAAATGATTTTAATCTAATATTAGGCCAACTATGGTATACTCGTAGTTTCACCAACGCAATCTCCTTCACGGAAATCGGAATAGGAAAATTTACACTGAATTCAGGATTCGTTGAGCTTATTGAGATCATGCTGGTTTGTACTGGGTTTGTGTTCTCCACTATTCGTTGAAGTAATTCCTGCGGTGTTGTCATTGTTATTATATTCATGTTGTATTTCTAATTTTGATATCGCGGAATCATAAATGCTTACCATCGCTGAGAACTCACTATCTGATATAAATGTATCATCAAGCGACGACGGTATCAACGAGGACAATTGTGAGTACGCGGTTGATACAACATGAAATTTAATTATGTAGTTTTGCAGTTTACTCTGGCTGCATGATGATATTTTTTTTGTTATTATTATTATTTCCGCGATTGTTGTCGCCGCTGATATACAAATTGGAACAGCTATCGGAGTAATCATTGTCACCGAGGATAATATTATGCCAGCTTCGGCGATTACACCACTCACAGAGTACACGGTAACATCAACCGCGGTGATTCTTCGTCGGTATTTTATTATTTTTGTTTGATACTCCTCAGTGGGTGTTTCTAGTTAAGATTGAAATTCTCTGACCTGATCATAGCGATATTGAGATACCGAAGATACCGTTGATGATGCCATTTTATTTCCAAATTAATTTACGATTTTAATTTAGTTATTTACTCAAATCCGCTACAAATTCCATATACCATGATACTGAAACCCTAATTAAATTCTTATCAGTGGATGCTATCGTGAACTTTTCAGTTGTATCCTTGTCGATGATCGTTGATATCGTATTATTGACCCCAGATGAACCCAACGATGATATATTAAACTGAGTCGGTGTTACTAGTGTTAATCGATAAATACCCTTGACGGTTGCAGTGATATCTAATTTGTTATTTGTGTGTGTCCACTCATATGATCCGTGTTGGATCGTGTATACTACGTTGTTGGTTGTTTCATGAGGAATTTTTGTTTTTTCAATGATTGTTATCATCTTCAAAAAATCAGTTTTGATTGCCTCAATGAATTTTTGCGTCTCATTGATGGATTTTTTTAATATGCTGGAGTTTTATTTCAATTTTATCCAACGCGGTTCCAAAAAATTTATCTATAACATTTTTACGAAAAATTGAAAACTGTTTTTACGTAATCTTCAAATCTAGATTTAAGTGTTGCTAGTTCCAACATAGAAGATTTTATTTCTGTGAGCTTCGGTGATATTACGCTGGTTCGCCGAAGAAAGCCATAATTGATGTTAATTCGTCATCGACAATTTTTATACTGTCCATAGAGGTTTTTATTAATAATAAATTTTGTGATGTTGTCGCTGGATCACCAAAAAAACTTAGTATGAATTGTAACTCATCGTTGAGACTTTTTATTTTATTTGTAATTGTCGAAACGAGTGTGCCGGGTTTTAGTTTACCCTGATCGGAAAATAACGCAACGGTGTTTTCAGTTGCGTCTCGTTGTTTAACTAAAATATCTTTCAGGGAAAAATTACTAGTTTTCAATTTACCTTGACGATCTTGAAATACAACTATTTCATTGGGATCAACACTTGCTAGTTTCAACGTCTCAGCTATTTCATCTTTGATTATTTTTTAATATCACCGGTTGCAACGCCATTAGGTTCAGGTTTCTTCAGCGCTGATAACTGTCTCCCCCAAATATCAATCATGTTATTCTATATAATCTCTCTCTAAAAAGCGATTACTCGTGTATTTATTTAAGACATCGTGTGGTGATTTTTCCAGATGTTAAAATAGCGTCAAGGACATTTAATACTTCGTTGCCGCATATTGGTGAGTACCAGGTCCGGTGCTGTTATCCAGATTGATGATACCGGTTTCAACGCTGTTTGGTTGTGCCGGCAACTGATCTTTCATAAAGACACCTCTGAAGTTTTTATCGATAGTGCTTTAGCAGCATCGAGTAAATCAGAATCGGACATCGGCGACAATGTCTGTGACATTGTTGTTAGTAAACCGTTCCTGGGATTCTCAGGCCGCTTCCGCTGTACCATGAATACGGGGTTCCTGGTAGTCTTAGACCCTTTCTTTTTTTATACTTAGATTCGTGAACGGATCCCCCCGTTGCTTTCTTTAGCGCCATTTCTGCCGCAGTACCAACTGCTCCTAACGCTGCCTCTTTAGCCACCGCTGGGACCCCTGCGGAAATCAACGCTGGAATCGCTTCTAACAACGGAAATATATCACCTGATTTTTTCATGTCGCTAATCGCAGCTACAAAGAGAGTGATCTGAACTCCTTTTTATCTTTGAAAGCATCATTGAAGTGTTTTACTTGACGAGTTGTCAGCGATAATTTATTCGCTCCGCCAGTCATCTGATTGGGTTTTAGTGTTATTGTGGTTCTGCATTTTTTTTAGCTGATTCCGTTTGCAATTTCTTGAGTTGACCGGGAGTTAACGTAACACGAATAGAACTGTATTTCATTATATAATAACAATAAAAAATTGATCTAATTGTTACATGTTTTCTACCGGCGCATCTATCGCTCTCATTTTTTTGCAAACACCTTCGAGTAGCATTGATTTATCGGTGAGAATGACAGCAACCGCTCTATAATTAACACCATCAGCAGTGTTTACACGAGCTCTAACGTTTATTTCAATGACAGACTGTCTTGTTAAATCAAGATGTTCAACGAAAGTAATAGATCGGATATAAATTTTTAAAATCATGTTGTGATATTTGCAGATCAGTATCAACATTTTGATCGAGTGCCATATATGTCAACAATCTGTGATACACGCGTGCAATATAGTTGTATTCGTAATCAAGTTGTATATCCTCGGATGGTTCCTGTTGGCCATTTATTCTCAGCGAGACTTCACTAACCACTAATTTATCAAATATCATATTACTACGTGTTTGATTGTCTATTCGCGTTCTATTTTGTAGCGCAATAAATATATGACGTGGAGCTGAAATACCCTGTCGCGCTGCCAGGTGCCATGTAAATGTACCATTAATATCAGAATCTATAGTATCTGTACTCACCGATAACCAATTTATCAACGATTTTCCTCCTTGGTCCATAAATGATTGTAATCGCTCCTCCGTGGTAATTGATGGAGTCATTACTGGCATCCACATTGATAGTTTTGATAAAATATCTTTACCGGCTTCATCACCACGCCAGATTGCATCATTATCAGTACCTTTTCGCACGAGTACTACCGTATGCTTTGCTCCATAGATAACTTTTCGGACATTTCTGCAGAATCCAGATATATGGTGTAACGGAATCGCGCATGAAAATCGTCGACGCTCCCCTTGTAGCACTGCTTTGCTTGTTGCATATCCTAAATTGTAATCGGGATTAGCACCTCCGACAATATCAAAAGCAGCACCTGGTCTTGCTCTGTGTTCATAAGTAGCATCAACTGGTTGTGTGTCGGATGCAGTAGCTTGCGTGATTAGGGTGATCAATAATATCCTTAGCGAACATCATAGATGGACCCGCCGATCTTGTATAATCGTCAGAATATCTTGCTAACCCTATTATTGTTGTAGCAACATCAACATCATTCTCAATGAGCAGCAGAGAGGGTGAACCCTACAATCACTTTTTAAGCAAATAATTTTAAGCTTCCTTTTACCAAATAGAGCCTTGGATCAGATGGTTATATTCTAAGCAAAATATTTAAAGCCTCCTTTTGCCAAATGGAGCCTTAACGATTTAAGGGCCTTATTTGTCAAACTGAGTCTTCCCAAGGGTAAAAAAAAGACGCTGTTGTCATTGGTGTTCACCCCGTTGCTGCTATGAAAATCCTTCGGAATTCGTTAACAATTTTTGAAATTGCAAACGCAAATTCAAGGAATTTTTCTTTACGACTTTACAAACAGACTAATTTGCAAAACTTCACTTTAATAATTAAATTATTAGATTGGTCAGTGAGTTTGAAATTAATTCTCGTTAAAGAATTATTATGACATCGCATAAAGACTGGATTAACTGGGTTTTCAATAATTAGAAACCCTGGAGGAGCTGTTGGTGCAAATGAATATAGAATATATCCCTGCTGAGCTTGATTTGATCGCTCGAGATTTATTTGATAGCTTCCTTCGATAACGTCACATGTTAAATTCAGCGCTATCACTGAGGATATATTCACATTTTGAGGAGCGATATGTCTACCACTGCCATCTCTCAAACCCGATATCGATGGCTTCCCTGAGAAGTTTTTTTAATTCGTCGGGTTTATAACCAGGAATTTTAATTTTTGGGAGATCTTCCGCGCTGTCTTCGGGTTTTCCCCATATTCGCAAAATTTTAACACCGCCTTGTTGAATAATTTTCGCGTGAAATATTTCCATATCGGAGATAATTTTGTTACCTGTTTGTACGAGGCTGTTAAATTAATCTTGGGTGAGAGAGCCTTATTTAAGTGATATTAACAATAATGAAAAATCATTATTCATCGCTGTTAAATTTTCTTCGATTAAACCAGGGTTTAATGAGTTGTCATGTCTCATAAACTTGTTGGGCTAATAATCTTGATAACTTTTCAATGGATTATCGGGTTTTATCCTGTCGGTGATATAATCGCCCTTTACAGGTTCTGGTATATTAACGGTTTCTCGTCTAGGCGGTAATTCAGGCCATCCTAACACTGATCGTATAGAACTCTGATAAATATCCACAGCATACGCAGGGGAATTAATCTCGATCGTAGATGATAACGTCGGCTCGTGAACCGTTATAGCGATTTTTGATTCTTTCCCAGTGATTGATTTTATTCTTCGTTGGAATTCGTTATTGATTTGTTCGATTTGATATGACCCAGTTGGAATTGAAACAACATTCCAGTCTGGAGTTCCATCTTCACGATTTTTATACGCGAATACCAAGGAATTATTTGGTTGTTGACCACCAAATGCTACAGATCTGATATTGGGCCAGCTATGATACACTTGCCAGCGCGATCTCGCTCACTGGAACGGGGGTTGGGAAATTTACATTGAATTCAGGATTCGTTGAGGTTATTGATATCATACTAGTTTGCACCGGAGTTGTGTTTTTCACTATTTGTTGAAGTAGTTCTTGTGACGACATTGTTATTATTATTATTCTGCTCTAATTTTAGCATAGTTGATTTAAACAATTGAGCCATCGTTGAAAACTCACTATCTGATATTGTTGTGTCATCCAACGACAATGATATCAACGAGGATAATTGCGAGTAACCGGTAGATGCAATGTGAAATTTAATTTCATAGTCGTGTAGTTTACTCTGGCTACACGATGATAGTTTTCTTGTGATCCCGGTTAATATATCCGCGACTGTAGCCACCGCGGAAATAGCGATTGGAACTACGACCGGAGCAATCATTGTAACCGAAGATAGTATTATCCCAGCAGCAGTGATTACACCCGATACTGAATACACGGTGATATCAACCGCGGTTATTCTTCGTTTGTATTTTTTTTTTTATTTGATACTCCTCACACAGCGAGTTGAGTTTAGTTTGAAATTCTCTGACCTGATCATAGCGATACTGATACACTGAAGGGATTGTCATTTTATTTTAAAAGCGCTAGCGTTTTCAATTGATAGCGTTTACAGTTGTGAAATCCGAAGGATTTTCCTTTCAGTTTAGTTGTTTAATTAAATCCACCACGAATTCTACGTACCACGTTACTGAAACCCTGACTAAATTTCTATCTGCGGTCGTTATCGTGAACTGTTCAGATACATCCTTGTCGATGATCGTTGATACTGTATTATTGACTCCAGATGAACTACTTGATGATATATTGAATTGAGTCGGTGATACTATTGTTAATCGATAAATACCCTTGACGGCTGCAGTAACACTTAAAATATTAGTTGTGGGAGTCCATGCAAATGAACTGTGTTGAATTGTGTATACGATATTGTTAGTGCTCTTATGAGGAATTTTATTTTTTCAATAATGCTTATCATCCTCGCTGTATCATCCTTCATTGCGTCGTTGAATGTTTTTAGATCATCGATGGCTTTTTTAATATCAGGAAGGGTTATTTCAATTTTATCGAATGGAGTTCCAATAAACTTATCAATGAGGTTTTTACGAAACATTGAAAACTGTTTCACGTGCTTTTCATATTCAGATTGAAGAGTTGCTAGTTCCAACAGAGAATCTTTTATCGATGTGAGTTTTGGTGTGGTCACTGGTGGATTTCCAAAGAATTCTAGCAAGGGTTTATCAATTTTGTCAATTATATTACTTTGTACTGTAGTAAACTGATCAAACGCAACTATATGATCGTCATACTTATCATTGAGCGATTTCAATGAATTTACCGTGTTATCGAATGTTGTTAATTTATCCGTGATCGTTGAAATAAGTACACCTGGTTTGAGTTTACCCCCTTCGGAAAATAACGCGATAGTATCTTCTGCTGCGTCTCGTCGTTTAACTAAAATATTATCGAGGGGGATATCACTAGTTTTCAATTTACCCTGACGATCGCCAAATACAACTATTTCACCAGGATCAACACCTACTAGGTTCAACGTTTCGAATATTTCATCTTCGATTAGTTTTTTAACATCCTTTTTATCAAGGGTTTCAACTCCATCAGTATCCGGTTTCTTCAGCGCTGATAAAGGTCGTCCCCAAATATCAATCATTGTTATCATAGAAATCTTTTCTCTGTTTAAAATCAAAGATTTTCAATCCAACGACTGCTAGTATACTCATTCACTACTACATGAGGTGGATTACTCTGCAATTTCATCAAAGATTCCTTTGAAATAGCATCAAGTACGTTTAATACTTCACTGCCGCATATGGGTGGGTCAATCATCGTTTGCGTTGGTAACGTGGAATACCAACGGGGTATTTTTAAGTTGTTTATATAACGCATAAATTCCTTCGGAGACGCTAGTCCATAAGAATCAAAATAAATAATCCCACGTGGATCAATCGCGTATGCAACCCAGTGGGTTCCAGGTCTATCGCTGTTATCTAAATTAATAATACCCGTTTCAACGTGATTAGGTTGTGCCGGCAACTGATCTTTCATAAAAACACCTCTGAAGTTTTTAATCGCGAGTTTTTTAGCGGCATCAATTAAATCAAAATTGGACATTGGAAGATTTTTCACTAGTAAACCGTTCCTGGGATTCTTAACCATGATCCGTGAACGGATCCGCCCTTGTACCACGTGTGTGGGGTTCCTGGTAGTCTTAGACCTTTCCCCTTTTTTTATAACCCGTTCCCGTTGCCTTTTTTAGTGCCATTCCTGCCGCAGTACCAATAGCCCCTAACGCTGCCGCCTTAGCTACCGCTGGGGCCGCTGCGGCAATCAATCCTGGAATCAACCCTAATAGCGGGAATATACCACCTGTCTTTTCCATGTTTTTAATAGCGCTCGCAAAAAGAGTAACCTGAACTCCTTTTTTTTCTTTAAGCGCTTTATTAAAATGATTAACCTGAGTTTTCGTCAGTGATAGTTTATTCGCTCCGCCATTCATTTGATTAGGTTTTAGCGTTATTGTGGTTCCACATTGCTTAGCTGATTTGGATTGTAATTTTTTTAGCTGACCAGGTGTCAACGTGACATTGATATTACTATACGACATTATACAAAATAGATTGATTCTAAATCGCAGAGAGAGAGATGGAAATATGTAATCAATTACAGATTTTCCACTGGTGCATCTACCACTCTCATTCGTCCACCAACACCTTCGAGTATCATTGATTTATCACTGAGAATGACAGCAACCGCTCTGTAATCACCAGCACCAGCAGGACGGGTTACACTAGCTCGGAAGTGTATATCAACGACGGACTGTCTCATCAAGTCAAGATGTTCCAACGAAAAGTAATAAATCGGATACAGATTTTTAAAATCAAATTGTGATATTTGTAGACCAGTATCAACATTTTGATCGCGTCCCATATACGACAACAGGTTATGATAAACTCGTGCAATATGATTTTCTGTGTAATTTAGTTGTATATCCTCTGATGGTTCTTGCTGTCCGTTTATTTTTAGCGATACTTCATTACACCCAATTTGATCAAATATCATATGGGAACGTTCTTGATTATTTAATCGCGCAGTATACTGTAACGCAACAAATATGTGACGTGGAGCTGAAATACCCTGTTTTGATGCTAGATGCCATGAAATTGTACCATCCATATTATAAATCATGGTATCTGTGGATGTTGTCAACCAGCTCAGCAGTGCCTTCCCCCCTCCCCCCCCCCCGATCCATAAATGATAGTAACCGCGGTTCTGTTGACAACGACGGAGTCAACACCGGCATCCACATTGTTAGTTTTGATAAAACGACTTTACCAGCGGGAACGGGAATAGGGTCAGGTGGGACAGCGCCAGGAATGCGCCAGATTGCATTATTATCATCACCTCTTCGTACTAGTGCTACCGTATGCTTTGCTCCATAGATAACTTTTCTGACGTTTCTACAAAATCCAAATATGTGATGCAACGGAATCGCACATGAAAACCTTCGACGTTCCCCCTGTAACATTGCTACTCGTGTTGCAAATCCTAGGTTGTAATTGGGATTAAGTTCTTTGAGAACTTCAAATTCAGCAGCTGGTCTTTCTCGACGTTCCGGATTAGCTGCTTGTAGTTGATCTGCGACTGAAGTGGCTCGCGGTGTTAACACTTTAATATACTGAAGGTGATCAGCGTTATCAGTAATATCCTTCGCGAACATCATAGACGGACCTGCTGATCTAGTATAGTCATCAGAATATCTCGCTAACCCGATTATTCCCGTTGCAATATCAACTTCACGTTCAATAGATTCGATTTCTCTTCCATCAATGAGATATCTGGCACTTTCAAATAACGCCATGATACCGTTGTTAACAAAACCAACTCGGGTAGTTTGGTTATCAGCATATGGTGTATTAGCTGCAACATTTGTTACGAGTTCACCTTCGACTTCAATAAAGGCTTCACAAGGCAAAAAGTATTTACTGGTATTATGAACTTGAAGTTCGATTCTCCCCCGAAGATCAGGTTGTACTGCGTGATAGGCAAAAAATTGATAATCGCGTACAGAATTATCCTTGAGTACTGGGGCGTCCATGTCAAATGCAGGATCAGGATCTGGTTTGAACATTTTTTATTATATACCCGCTGGTCTAAATTGAAGGCAATTTCAAAATGATTTTCATCGACGTCTTTGACTTTTGTAGAAATTCCTTGAATTTCCAAGACCACTTCCCGCTATCATATTTGCTGTTATGTTATCTTGGGCGGTCAACGATGATGAAATCATTGACTGTAGTTTTTCATCTACTGCGTTATTTATTATTTTACTAACACTTGCAGGCATAACCGCAGTAGATGGTAACGGCAGTGATTTCTTTGATTGGAAATTCTTCGATTGGAAATCCTTTGGATTTCTGCGTCGATCTAGCGCTGTTAGTTTATCCCTCACGGCTGAAAACGCCTTCCCAGAAAGATCACCAACAGTATTAATACCCTTATCCCTGATAACATCAATAGCTTTCATTGATAGTTGTTTTGCTAGCGGTGCTACTTTTGGAGCCATTCCTGAAAATAATCCCATTATAGTATTACCGAGACCATCTCCATAATACGCTCGGTATTTTGGCAATCGTGAGTTCACTACGTAGAAGTTAGTTGGTTTATCATGGTTGTAGTGTCTGATCATTCTCTATTCAATTGCTATTTATCTAATCGTGGTGACATTAGTCACTGTGGTAACCGTGAAAATTCGTAGGATTTTCTACTAACTCTTCAATAAAGTCTCGATATGTGGCAATATCCATGATACCACCTTGAAATAATCGCCTACAAATATCAGCAGCTTCATTAATTATTTCTGGTGAGTTATTTCCAGCTCGTTTTCCTCCTACGAGTACTTCTAATCGTGTTATATCACCAAGAATATTACCAGGGCATCTTACACTAGAGTTTCCAACTAAGCCACTACCTGATTTTTCAGTGATACTAGTTGCACCTTCAGTTGAGGTGGGTTGGTGTATAAAAGGTCTAATTTGGGGTGGTGGGTTTTTTATTCGAGATACCAACGTTTTAATATTTTCAAATCCTGTATCATTATGTGGTAGTATAGACTTTTTAATTCTTGCTAAATACATTTTTTTTTCCATTCATCCTTAGAGATGTCTTCATATCCAGGATTCATATACTGCTCTCGTTGACCTTTTGTAGATTCGTCGAAGATAAATTGAGCAAATTGTTCATCAGTCATAGATTTTTTACTAATATCATTTATCACATCACTTTTAAATATTATTTTCGGATTAAGATCTCTTTTCACTGTTGATTTACTTTTTTGTTCTTGAATTTCTTCTTGAAATTCTTCAGGTGGGGGAATAATATCAACATCATCTAATTGTTCTTCTTCCTGAAGTTCTCGTTCTTGTTGTTCTTGTTGTTCTTGTTGTCTTGCAGTGGTTATTATATCACCAGGAAGTGTTTGTAATGATTTTTTCGTTTGTTTAGTTCGTCGTGCTATTTTCTCTAACACGGGGAGAAGAGGTCTCTCTACTCGTTCTCCCTCCTCAGGGATCTTTCCGTATATAGCTCGTTCAGTAGCTTTTTTCACATCTGTAGTTGCAGCAACAATAGGCTTAAAGAGTTCCTGTGTATCAGTAGAAAAATCAGTCTACATTAACTGCCTCTGCTGAAGCTTTTCGCGTAATCGATTACGAATTGGTAATAATTTATTTAGATCGATCAGTCTCTGTTTTATGTTACGTGTGGTCGGCGATTGTCCTACCATTATTGAAAGAGTATCACTATTGTCAAATTGCTTTACAATTCACCGGGTAAAAAAAGTACTACGTTGAAAATTACTATGAATGAAATAGGCGACTAAACACACATGAATGGGCTCATTCAGTACACGGAAGTTAAATACAACTAGGGGCTCTCTACGGGTAGGACTCAGCTTGCTCCATTAACGTTTTTAATTGTCTCACCTTACAATTATTAAGTTTCCTGCTTTCATATTCTAAACTTAATTGTTTACGAATATGTTCAACGATGTTACATAGTGGCACAAATATATTAATGTCTTCATGATAAACCAAACTTTCACGAATAAGTTTCTGTACTTTCTTAATTAAAAATATTTCTTAGCGAGTACGTATTTTCCATTCTGTTCTGCAAATTGTATATCATCGAAATCGGTCATGATTTTATCACAATCTAACCCTGAACATAATTTTACATCTTGATCTTTAAGCTTATTGATTTCAACAATAACACATTTGAGATTTTCAGAATTCATATATATGAAAGAGTATATTTATTTAATTGTTTGAACGAAAATTTAAAAATCACAAAATGAATTCTGGATACGCTAAGGTGTTGGTCATCTTAGCATATCCAGAAGATTAATGCGATTATAAGATTATGATTCTATACAATGAATGACGACGGCACTTACACAACCCCATTCGTGTAAAGGCGGTTGTATTTACAAATAGGACGATACTACAATAGATTATAGGTGATTATGGTATTTTACAATGAATTGATTCAATGACAATGGACGACGGCACAACAATAGATTATAATAACAATGGTATTTACAATGAATTGATTCAATGATTGTGAATGGTATGAATTGATTCAATGACAATGGATGACGCGGGCTATACTACACTCAAGTGCAAACTCAAATTACAAAATCCAATTTGAGTTTGAATGTCAATAATAACAATCAAACCACGTGAGACGTTGTGATTTGATTTGCACTTGAGTTTCGGCTAAAAGCCCAATTATAATACAGACCATATTGTACATAAGCATTCATTGCAGCGAAGCTAGATAGAAGGGTGTCTGCTTGTAATTGTTTTTTATGTTTAAAAGCGATGATTCACAACGTTGAAGTAACGCATAGTACTTAAAAACCCCACTAAAAAAAAGAATAAGATTATTTGTAAACGATATGATGATTTTGTTTCGTTGAATTTTAAGTGAAATTGCAACAGATAATTGATTATTCATATAATTATAACAGCCAATCAAATAACAGTGTTTCAACGATAACTCTGTCATTGATAATTTGTCACACGCGCGTTACTAGCGAGTTATTCCCATTGAACATAAACAAATCGAATATTTTTACAAAAACGTTTTGAAAAAGCGGTTTTGGTTATATTCTTTGCTACGAATTGAATAGAATACGGATAAATATCAAAATATCTACCGGCTGAAGTAATAGACGGAAATATTTTTTCCTCGTTGTCAGTGCTAATTGATTTTACTGGTCTCTTCCCAATTGATTTATAATTACCAGTCCCACCTCGTTTGGTGTTTTCACGTTGTGTAATAGCCTGAAGATTCGATAACGAATTATTAGTCCTAATACCATCAATGTGATCAATAACAAGACCATCCTTGATCAATCCATTAAACACCTCGAATATGAATCTATGACAATAATATTTCTTTCCCCCAGTGTTAAAACTCAAATACCCCATACCATTATCACTCCCAACCGGATTCTTGAGTCTGCAGTGTCTAACAACACCATCACGAGAAGCTTCATAGTTTTCAATAACAGGATGTCTTTGAAAATCTTGGTTCATTTGTATATAATACTCATATTATTTGTCTAATTTATTATTTGGCTGAGAAATAATATTGAGAAATCTTTCTCTGTAGTCTTGGGCGGTTTTTATGATTTTGCCATTGTCGTTGACAGAGTCAGGATTTTTGATTCTTCGCTTGTCATAATAACGCTTCAATTCTCTATAACGCCTACCCCCACAATCGATGCATAATTGCGAATTGCCTCTAACACCCACCCCACAATGGATGCATGGGAGAGGACCTTTTGAACTGTTTCTAACGCTTTGCATATGATACCCACAGAATTCATTTCTGCATGATTTGTTACACGGAGTCTTTGATCCAATCATAAGCCATTTGCAATGATTCATTATATAAAAAGTTTCTATTTAAATACTTGCTTTAATTATTATAATATGAAAGGATTCAAGAGATTATCGAAAATTAAGCCTTGGAAAAATGCTAGATTTAATCTCGATAAATCTCTAATATACCAAAAAGTCTAATAGATGACAAAACCCTATTGAGTAAAATCAGAGACTGTTTTAATGAATTTGAGCGTGATGGAGCATCTCATACGTGGTCGACATTTCGAATTATCGATGTTGATGTCATTGATGCTACCATGAATGATACAAGAGCAGCTGCGATAATCTCGCATCTTCGAAAACGGTATATTTTCAGAATAAAATTATTTATTGAAGTTGAAGGTGAATGGGTTATCAGAGATAAATTTGAACCAATTCTCAAGGATAAAAAATTTGTCATTGTGAGTAGAGATTCCAAACCAGAAATTCTAACTGGAATTGACAAACCATACTACGAGAAATCTTACCCTGTAACAGCAGTTGTTTACGGAATATACCAGCTAAATAATAAGCCGAGTATTGCAAAACTAGCTCCTATGAAAACTTCGTCGACACTCAATTGTGTAGCAACACGGATAATGGAACACTTCACAAATGCATCCCGAGGAAATAAACTAACTGATCTGCGACGTAGGAAAATAACCGAATGGGAACTGACAGTGAAACAGCACGGTGCAAAGATTTCCGATATAGCTAAATTAGAAGCATCATTAAGATTCCCAATATCAGTAACGACAATAACCGGAGAAGTATTATACGAACCAAAATATAACAAAAATGGAGCACCAATTGAAATTATTGATCATAACAAACACGCGTGGACACCTGCAGTAAATGTATTTCCACGAGAACGAATCGTGAAATATATCCCCCCGGAATTTTGTAAGGATATTTTCTATGAAGAGAGATTATTCGATGTTATTGTTGCGTTGTGTAAAGATGATCCTGTGTCAGTGTGGTTACTTAGAAGTGATGAAGATCCCGAAATAGGATTTGATCAGTTTGTAAGACCAAATGGTGAATTATATCGCGTTGAAGAGTTAGATACTAGAATGAGAAAAATCGCTAATGATTTTTCACCGGTGAAATTGCAAAGCAATTTTCATGAAAAACTATTAACGGATAGCGTCACAATTCCATCAGTGTTAGCTCACTTTGAAAGAGAGAAAAACTCATGGCGTCCAACACGAAATGATTTTCTCGAGGACGTTAAATTGAGTTACGTCGAATTTAATCATGGAGGACTGTGGAATACAAAATACTCACGTGATGGTATGATTTCAATTGATATATCCGCGTGTTATCCTGGAAGTTTTCTCGGGTATGGAGAATGCTCTGAGTATTTTAAACGATTTGGACACCCCACGCATGAAATGACTCGTGTTGCGATTAATGGGCCATTGCCTGATTTTGATTTAACTGGATTCGCTCGTGTGATATCATTCAAATTCGCTGCAGGGTTACTTCCGTGTAGTTATCTTTCGCTTGGTAGACACCTATCTAAAAAGGCGTGGATGCCAATTGTGTTACTACGATATATGATTGATTGTAAGATGTTACAATCGTTGATTGTCGGCGAAGCTATTATATGCTATCGCGCGCAGAAGGATGTTTGGTTACGACAACCTAATTTAGATTATATAATACGCGAACAACGAAAGAATTTTCCAGAAGAACAAATCATGAATTGGTCTAAGGAGTTATTTGAAATTAAAAACAAACAAGGCAAAGATTTCGGACGAAAAATAATTGGTAAATTTACTCAAGGTGGAAGATATGACAATTCGAAATACTCTTCGAGGTTGATCATAGACAACGCAGAATACGATTTTATCATAGCGGATTTAACGAAACATGGAAAACCTGTATCCCGTAGGGATGCTTTTCTATCCAACGGTGAGAAATTAGGTACGGTTGTTACCTACTGTGATGGATATAGCCCCAAGTATACACACTTGAGAAGTTCTATGCTAGCCTATGCTTGTATTAATCTATTTTCGATGATAAATAGATTTCCAAATACCGCGGTTAGAGTAGCTACTGATTCGATGTATATCCACGAGAAATACAAATCGGATGTAGCGGCATTCACATCCTCGGAGGAATCGTGGGGATGTTGGCGATTTAAAAAGGAAAAACTACACGAGTATTGTGAATCCGCAGACGTTGCCAACGACGATAAATATCTTTGTTGTAACCGTATTGACATTCAATCTGAATTTTCTAATGCACCACCGGTATCTGATCGCGTATGTAGATACAAGACAGTTTATTTAAACGGTTGTGGTGGATCAGGAAAAACAACTCGTGCAATCGAATTATTCCGTGGGAAAAATCCTACGGATTTCACAAGCATGATTGTGTTAACACCAACTCACAGACTCGCCAGAGAGATGATAGCGTGGGGAGTAAAAGCCTGTACTTATCACAGCTTCTTTCGATGGAAAGGTGATACATGGACTCCTGATCGAATGGGCGATAAATTGATTCCTGAAATAATAATATGGGATGAAATATGCACTGTATCGTTGAGTGTATTACAGACATTTCTTGAATGGTTGTTATTGAAAACTACAAAAGTCGTCATGTGCGGAGATCACGGCCAACCACCACCATTTGTCGGTGCATCCCCACATGAATGGCTAAAGGATTTTGTAGATTATTATGAAGAAATTACCACTGAATATAGATCACTTGATGAACGATTACGAGAGTTCAAAGCGCTAATTAGATTACAACCGGATAGAATCCAATGTGAAATAGCGCGTGAAATAATTTCAGAAACTCCCATGAATGATTTTTGGGAAACATGGAAACCAAATGATTTGATAATCGCGAGTAGAAAGATAGTCAGAGACGCACTTCAGATAAAGTTTTTTGAATTACATAAACGTAAATTTGCAACACTTCCAGTACCGTTGTGTTATAGGCCTTCGGATACACGGCAACAGAATATTGAAGTTGATATTCCTGGACAACAACAAAAGCAGAATTTAGTGTTAAATGATATTGTGCCGGCTGATATCAGCGTCGTCGAAGATGCATTGGGTAACTCAAAGAGTTCTGCTGATAAATCCCCGTGGACGTTAGGTTATGCAGCAGCAATACACTCTTCACAGGGACTAACTATCACAGATACAATTGTTTGGATGGTAGATAATCGAATTGAGTGGTCGAATTTAGTTTATCTCGCAGTATCCAGAGTACGAAGAATAAATCAGCTTCGAAGAATTGTTGTTGACGAAGTCAATGATGACGATAATGACACTACAATCAGCGCCGACAACGTCAAGGATATAATCAGAAAAAAACTCTCCGGATATAAACAACAGGATAAACAAAATAATAGAAAATTTGACATTGATGCTGAATTGATAATTACGCTGAAGCAACAACAGAATAATCACTGCGCGAGTTGCAATTGTATAATGCGTTGGAGTTGGTCGGATAAAGATCCTCGCCAATTTACCGTAGACAGAAAGAATAGCAGCATTGGTCATACCAGCGATAACGTGATGCTGACTTGTCTTGAGTGCAACAGACGCAGAGGTGCCAGCACAATGCCTCTGGCATCGGGTGCTAGTTAAGACCACGCGGTGGTAATTGAGTATCCTCGGGAATTACCTGTAGTTGTTGTCGAGTAAATCCTCGCTGAGGAGCAGTTGAATCCAGTCTATAGACTGATGGTCTACCCGTAGATCGTGTTATACTGGATATTGTATGCGTCGTGACGCTCCAAATAGGATCAGTAGCTCTTTTTTTACCACCCTCAAGCTCTCCTGGTTCGTATAAATACCTTACAGTGACATTACTACCAATAATTTGTTCCTTGAAATCTTTTTGTGGTTGTACGGGTATAAACTCCCTTTTAATAGCGTTGTTAGGTTTCATGTTGATTGTTCTAGTAATCTCATTATTGATTGCGGTAACTACACCTGGTAATCTCTTAACCCATTCACGGGATCGTTTATCCTGGATGAATTCTTTCGCGTATTGATATCCAAATAACCGCTCAGCAAGAGTCCGATTAAATCGTTCAACAATTGCCTGATCGCGATGTAACGCAGTATGCCCTCGTCTGATGGCGACATTATGATGTTTCATCGTTGTTAAAACAACACCTTGAAATTCCTTGCCAGGATCAACTTGTAACAAATTTGGCCAGCGTAGTGGACCTCGTCGATAAATTCTTTCTAATGCTGAAGCTACTTCAGTAGATGATTTTGTCTTCAGCGGTTCTGCTTGTTTGTATCGACTAGCAATATCAACTACGGTTAACGCGTATTTGTAACCGTTGTCATGTGGTAAAAACAATATATCAGCTTGATGAACTTCATTAGGTTTTGTAACATCAAAATGCGAGTAATTAATTTGTATAGGCGCTGGTAGATAAATTTGCCATATTGCCTGTTTAGATAACCAATTAGCTGCAGTGGTATTTTTTACTTTTGCTGCGTTAGCGATTTTACTGATTGCTGCCTTGCCTCTTCAGTATCCTCTCGGAGAATAATAAATAGATTCCATATTTTTAATTACCAGCACCTAACATCAATTTGCCTTTCATGCGGATTTTATCAACCATGAAGCCAATTTTTCTTTCAATGATTTATCAGGAATAGCATTCAACGCATGAATTAATTTCACATCCGCGAGATGTCTATGTTGAAGATTGCTGCTTTTATAAGCAACATCATGAGCATGATACGCCTTATCAATAGCGTTTATTGGATATTCACCGGGACGAGGTTGGTTTTGGTCATCGAGTTTGATATCGAGTCTAGTCCCGGGTCCACAATAACTATACCCTGGAAGGTGCTTTTCTCCTGAGTATTTTGCCCACGGTGTTCCTGGGAGTTTCACTAACTTGGCTGCAATATCACCTCCTCATTTTTTTTTTAAAGCCTTGGTTGCACCAAGGGAAGTAAATCTAATTTTTTTCGTACTACATTGTACGCATTTACCAGAAAGAGCTGATCGATTATTTTTTGTTGTAATCGTCGTCAAGTCATTTGTGCCAGTACGCGCCATACATTTCACACAATATAGATCCATAATTTATTATATAACATTATGAATGTAATTGATTATTTAGCTACGAGACGACGGGAACCTATTAAACACCATGCAATGTTACCAAATTCTATTCGCGTGATTATAATCGGACCATCTGGAAGCGGTAAGACACAACTGCTACTTAATTTGATAACGAGATGGATGAAGTGGGACAAATTGTATTTGATTGCTCCGAGCGTAGATGATCAACGATGCTATGAAGTGTTAAAGGATTTTAACGAGAAAGCAATAGAAATTAACGGCGATGGTGTTATTGAGTTTATAACCGATATCGAAGAAGCACCGAGTATTGACGATATTGATGGAAATATTAACAATTTAGTTGTATATGATGGTATCATGTTAGACAATCAAAAGAATCCTGCTAGGGTATTCTCGAGAGGGCGCCACAAAAAGACCGACGTGATATTTATCACTCAACGCTACACTCAGATTCCAAAAGTGATCAGAGATAACTGCAATTTGTTATGCGTGTTTAACGGAGTTGATACACACACGCTGAGAAATATTTGGCAAACTTGGTGCTGCGGTGATATGGATCATAATCAGTTTAGAAATTTCTTTAGCCGCGCTCAGTCAATCCCACACGGATTTGTGACGATAAATTTATCAGATCCTCGGACAAGATATCGTGTCGGACTTGATCAGATATTTAGTTAACGAATTCCGAAGGATTTTCAGAGCAGCAACATGTGAACGCCAATGACAACAGCGTCTTTTTTTACCCTTGGGAAGACTCAGTTTGACAAATAAGGCCCTAAAATCGTTAAGGCTCCATTTGGCAAAAGGAGGCTTTAACTATTTTGCTTAGAATATAACCATCTGATCCAAGGCTCTATTTGGTAAAAGGAAGCTTAAAATTATTTGCTTAAAAAGTGATTGTAGGGTTCACCCTCTCTGCTGCTCAATGGTTTCAATTTCTTTTCCATCAATGAGATATCTAGCGCTAGTAAATAACGCCATGATCCCATTATTGACAAAACCCACTCGGATAAGTGGGTTTTTTGCGTATGGTGTATTAGCTTCAGCATCTGTTACAAGTTCACTTTCGATTTCGATTAACGCTTCACATGGTAGAAAGTATTGACTGGTATCATGAACCGGAAGTTGGATTCTAAATCGAAGATTTGGTTGTATTGCGTGATAGGCATAAAACTGATAATCGCGTACAGAATCATCTTTACGCACTGGGGCATCCTTTTCAAAAAGTGGATCAGGTGACCGTTTGAACAATTTATTATAAATTCATTGATCTAAATCATCGACGTCGACAACGACGACTTTGTCGTTGTTGTGGTTTTAAACCACTTCCCGCTATCATATTTGCGGTTATGTTATCTTGGGCGTTAGTCACCAGCGACGCTAGTTTCTGATCCACTGCGTTATTTATTATTTTGCTAACAATTGCGGACATTTCCGCTGTAGATGGTAACGGTAACGACGGAGTCGTCAATGGTGGTTTTGAAAATCCTTTGGATTTTCGCCGTCTAACTAGCGCTGTTAGATTATATTATTCTTCGTGGCTGAAAATGCTTTTCCGGCAAGATCTTCGATTTTGCTAATACCCTTATCACGAATAACATCAATGGCTTTCATCGATAATTGTTTTGATAGCGGTGCTACTTTTGGATCCATTCTTGCAAATAACCCTGCAATTGTATCACTGAGACCATCACCATAATACGAGCTATAAACCGGAAATCGTGAGTTTACTACGTAGACGCTGGTTGGTTATCATGATTGTAGTGTATGATCATCTTATTTTAAATGATATTTATCTAATCAGTGATTCATTCCCGATGCCCTCGTCATCAGATTAATCACTATGGTAACCATCCGTAGGATTTTCCACTAACTCATCAGTAAAATATCGATATGTTTTGATATCCATGATACCGCATTGAAATAGATGCATGCAGATATCAGTTGCTTCATTAATTATTTCCGGTGAGTTATTTCCAGCTCGTTTTTCTCCTATGAGAACTTCTATCCGTGATATATCACTGAGCATTTTACCAGGACATTGAATAAGACCACTACCTGATACCCCACTTGGACCACTGAGAGAAAATCCCTTCCCGGCTGATTTTTTTAGTTACACCAGTTGCACCTTTTTCAGAATCAGCTTCTGCCATTATTTGTATTTCATCAGGGATTGTGTCTGCTGTATATGCTGGTGGTGGTTGTGTGACTCCTTGTACCATAGCTAGAAATATATTATAGTATTTACGTATTTCTGTTGTTATTTTAGTTTTACTACGACTTGCCAAAAATACTTTGTTCGTCCAGGTGTCTAGTGATTTTATAAAATTTCTAGACTCGTAGTCTTATAAATCAATATCTCTGTTATTTTTTTAAAATTATCTTTAGTAAAATTAATTCAGAGTCTGTTTTGATTCCTTTGATTCTATTTATCTCGTCGTCCGTAAATATATTTTCAGGTGAATATTCATCTCTTGCAACAGCGACTTGTTGTTCTTCTGGTTCATGTGGTACGATAAGTGGTTGTCTATTAGCAAGTTCTTCTTCAAGAAGTTTTCGTTCTTGTTGTTCTTGTTGTTCTCGTTGTTGTCTTTGTTTTACAGCAGTTATTATATCACCAGGAAGTGTTTTTAAAGATTTGTTTGTTTGTTTGGATCTTCTTGCTATTTTTTCAGTTTTCGTTGCTATTTTTTCAAGTTCACCAATAAGAGGTTTTTCTTTTCTTTTTTCCCCCGTCTCGGGAACATCTCCCCATATAGATCGCTCTACCCCTTTTCTGCTGTGGTTATTGGTTTAAAAAACTCTTCAGATCCCGCAGCAAAATCCGTTTGTAAACTCTGTCTAGCTTGTAGTTTATTTCTGACAGAGTCGCGGATTGCTATATATCTCTTAATTGCATCTAATTTTTCACGAGTCAATATAGTTGTTAAAGCTTTTTTGACCATTATTGAAAGAATAAATCAATTTCCAATTAATGTACGATGTAATAATTTGGTCATCATCAAATGATTTCTACGTTTTAATCCGACTCAAATAGACAAGCAACAAAAAAAACAAAACATTTTTCAGTTAATTTATTTCCTTGTTCAATAACTTTCCATTGTATTTTCAACAGAGATATATTTATACTGTCAAATTGTTAGTTGTATCCAGCTGTTTTTTTTTCATTTTCTTGAATTAACACCCGTATGTTTCTAATCTTAGAATTAACCCCCTTTTTCAATTCATAATCTTGACCCAATTCTTTTCGTATTCCTTCTACGATAGTAAATAACGGGTCAAACACACTTACGTCGCTACAAAATGCAAGAGAGTCCCGTATAGAATTCTGGATTTGTTTTTATCAGCGCATACTTCTTTGGCAGCATATATTTGTTAGTAATAATACCGTATTCTATATCTTGAAAGTCAGACATAATTTGGTCAGGATTTAATTTGTTAGATAATTTAATATCTTGTTTTTTCTATTTTGAAATTTCAGCTATAATCTTATTTATATTTTCAGAATTCATATAATAATAATATATTTCTAATACAAAAAAAACGAAAAATTGGGATCTATTTTGACCCGTTTTTTAGACAGCACAATGCCATTACTACGGTTTTAGAGTTGTTTTTAGGTATACATGTTAAGGACAGCACAATGCCATTTCTACTGTTTTGGGTAGTTTCTAGGCATACAACAAGGATGGATATATACAATGATTGATGTCGATGAATGATTATACAACTCCATTCGAGTGTTTTGGCAATTGTATAGGGACAGCACAATGCAATTAATACGGTTTTGGGTAGTTTCTAGGCATACATGTTAAGGACAGCACAAGCAATAGATTATATATCACGAAGCATATCCCCCTAAGAGTGAATCTAACCAGTCAAATAACGGATTAGAATCACAAGAGGGTATGTTTAGTGAATGGACAGCACAAAGAATAGATTATATAGGACGGAACATTTATATATATATATATATATATATATATATATATATATATATATATATACAATACAACTCCAAATGGCAGTTGAAGAAGAAAAGAAAGAAAGTAAAGAAAATATAAAGCATACATAATAACCTGAATGATGAAGATTAGTTGTGCTAAATAATTTGCTAATGCAAGTTCTCTGATTTAGTCATAGCGGAAGGTAGAGGGTATGTTCTTGGATTGTAATTTATATATTGAATATTTTGGTTTTGTCTTCATTTTGTGGTGATTATGTTGTATTGCTTTCTTTTGATTTCTTTTATCAACAACTTGATCCTCTTCCAGTACTGTCTTCATAAAAGAACTTATTGCAGGATTGTCCGACAGTCTATATATTAGGTTCAGCAGCAAGCAACGCAATAGTTGACCTAAGTCATCCTGACCAGTTTCCTTATTATCCCTGTGCCAAGGTCAAACAGGGACAAAGATTTACATCCACAAATAATAGTATGTGTGTGTTATTACATCATTCCATTGTATTTATAACATGAAGATTATGTAATATATTCATTTCTTTCTTTTGTATCGATATGTTATGAATTATAGATTTAAGTTCGACGTAGCTAAGTTGGTGACAGATGCAGACACAGGTTTCATTTATTGTCATTCCACTCTTACGTTATCCACTGTGACTTACTTACATTATCTTTTTGTCTGTGTGTATCTGACTGAACTCAATCATTTATTCAAGCTATAGCTACGATTGCAAATACGATGTTGATCGATTGGCGCAGTCGTCTCTACATATATCGTTTTAGTAGTAGTAACTGTGGCGGTAGTAAAATCAGTATAAATAGTAGTAGAAGTCAAGGTAGCTGCAGTAATATTACTTGCCCTTAAGTCTAACGATCACTCCATCATATATTCATTCTTTGAATTACTATTTTGCTACTGACCAATTTGCTTTCTCCTCAGTGCCTGACGGTGAATGTTCTAATGGGTACAAAATGGTCAATTTCACACGAAGGAATGATCAAAGAAACACGTTCCGAAACCTGGAAATCGTTTCTGAGTCGACTATCATGGTGAACGTTTCTTTTCAAGGTAAGTATTCTCGAGGTATGTTTTACTATGCTGTACACCAAATAAATGTGTTAATACTAGATGTCGCGTTAATAAAATTGTGAATAGCCTAAAGTTCGTCATCAGCTGATACTTATTGAAATACCATATTGAACAGAATGCAACGTTTCACATATACGTTTTGACTATTATAAGCAGAAAAAGACACTAACAAGAACAACTACGTGCGTGTTGCAAAGGATGACGATGAATATGAAACCTGTGGAAATATCGAGCATATGACCTTTATCGAACATACCAAGGTTAGTACGTGATCATTGCTGAACATTACTAAAGATATATATACATACATACATGCATACATACATACATACATATACATCATGTAGAATATTTAGTAAAATATGTAGTTGTTAATGTAATAGACCGATCGTGAATGTTCAAGTTCAGACCGTTAGTAGCCACTTTTAACCACACATAATACCGCAATTTTGAAGTTGTAAAACAACTGCTCCTTCTGAGTGGTACTTGATGGAGAGCAGGTCTCAAGACCTATTGTGACGTCAGTCAGAATGATAGATCATATCATATTTGTATTCACACAGCTGCTACTAATATTATATCATATCTTATATCACGTTACATACATACATACATACATACATACATACATACATACATACATACATACATACCTACATACATACATACATACATACATAAATACATACATACATGCATGCATGCATGCATACATACATACATACATACATACATACATACATACATACATACATACATACATACATACATACATACATACATAGTCCATCACAACGACATATAATTACATACGTACTAATTCATAAAATTTTGATTCCTATACCACGTTAACCAAGGACGTAGGACACGCAATTATTAAAAATTTGCTGTTATTTCATGGTAACGTGCATCAAAACAACTCGGTGTCAGAAACACGTACAACGTGGTTTTGTCCGCCCTTTCTCCTTGCCTCCCAACGAACATTGAGTAAATATAGACACGAGGCTAATATAAGTTGCATATCTGGGGACGTATATTTATGCCCAGTAAGGAATCTCGGAATTTAAAGTGATGAATCAAGGAATAAGTCACTGGAATAGGGTTAGCACCAGTGCCAAATGTCACTTTGTATACATGTCTTTGCACGCCCAGCTCATGTATGCACCTTTATACTCAACATAATGTGCTTGGATCGAGTCAAGTGGTGCGTGTGTTTTAGACAGGGTCGAAGTCTCTGGTGGAATGAATAGATCCAAGGTCACATATCCGTTACATAGCTGATTATTTATTTGTGTTACGTCCTTTTGGTGAATATTGTCGGAATCTCAGTCTTCTATAACTTGAGACCCGGGGGTTGCTACTGTATGTCACTAAGAAATGACAGATGGATTCCATTCAAACTATAAGTCTGATACGTACCATTATTCATGAACAACGATTATCAGAACTGTAAATCCAAGAAATGATGTAATTTGTATTTGTTTTAATTAAACAACCCAAATATCCTACATCCACTCACAGGGACTGATTCTCCATTCTAAACCATCTGGCATATTGACAGTAAAAAACAAAACACAATGTCCCAAGGTCTGACATATTTAACAGTGTACAGGGCGATTCAAGCTGTTTGTAACCTATTAAAGCAAATATTCATGTACGTACGGGAGAGAAAACATAAGTCCCACGTTTTCTTACAATGTTAGGGCATACTAAACAGTTACATTGTGTGCGTTTTATAAATCTCTGCATTTCTAACAAAATGACTACAATACTAACGTTAATTGTAATGCATACCAATGTTATATCTGTTGGACTAACTCACATAATCGAGTGACTGCATTGTTTATAAAATAACAGAGGAAGTATGCCATTATTTTATATGTTAATTGTGTTCGTTTAGTACATGTCATAATCATGCTATATACTCAACCAAACACACGTACTAATGCCACCATATTAGTATTCTCTAGGTGTATGAGAATGAAGGCGTCATGACAGACAAAGATCAGGAACCAAAGAATTGCATGATTCCTCACTGTGTCATGCATAGTGACTATGCTGAACTGCATTTTTAGTTCAAGGAACATTTGAATCCTAACTAAATTTATAACTGTCTTGTGCACAGGTAATATATATATATATATATATATATATATATATATATATATATATATATGTATATATATATATATATATATATATATATATATATATATATATATATATATATATATATATATATATATATATATATATATGTATATATTATAAATAAGGGAGATATGCAGTGAGAGAAAAACGATAACAGCTTTTGCGATGACACCAATATGAAATTTGGAGTTCGAAACTGTTTGGAATAACCATTGTATGGGATTTTAATACAGTATTCGCATCACAAATAGTACAAGTTGAAACTGCCTGTCAAGATTTGTTCCGTACATGTATATTTTGTAGGAATTAATATACAAACCGTTAATGCGTTAATGCTTTTTGCATTGTATTCCTTGTTTCCCCCTGTTTTATAAAACATAGTATGTTTAGGCTAAATACGTATTATTTGATATTAATATGTACGAAGGCCGTTTAACTTATCTTCGATATTTGTGTATCACTGTGTGGGCTTTGACTGATTGACCAATAAAGACAGGGATAGGAAACGTAATTAGTGCCTTTGTGGTAAGTCTCCCCATCACCAAAACCCTCTGTATGTCTGTCTATATGTCTGTCAGTCTGCCATTCCTAGAGAGACACCAGCAAAAATAGGTATAGATCGAGAGTGGACGATTGTCGCCTTTATCGCGATGCTGTCTCTCTTGACCCATCAGCGATGGAAAAAGATGTATTGACACAAAGCAACATAACAGGGAAAGTTAGAAACGAAAAGGACAGAAACAATTGTATATTAGGTATTGATTATAATTTAATCATAATACTTACGTTCCGTCTATACACAGTTGCTTATATTCAATATTAACTGTACTGAAATTGCAGGACTCGTTCCTTTTCAGTTTACATTTGCATCTAAATTCCAGCTAAAGCATGGCATATTTTCTTTATATATGTAACTGTCAATTTTTACTACGGTTTCTACTAATATATACAAAACCTAATAATAACTATTACTACTTTCTTTAAAACCTATTAATATGACATCTTATTATTTAAATACGATTCCACTCTAGGCCAACGGCCTTTCACAAACACATTCGTGTGCACGTTCAAGTCCAATACACATATGTTCTTGTTCTGCTTGACATCAATAACAGCAAAGAGTGCAAGGCATGACTAAATGTTTAGTAAACAGGTTGATATGGTCTAACCCTTAAAAGCTTTGTTAGATAACTATGTATTTACGAAAAGGAAAATCGATTACACCGGGAAAGGAAGCACATATGAATGATTCATTAATGGAGTGCATTATACACAGAGATGATGTCTGCAAGTACTACTGGGATTGTAGTAGTCATATATGATAATGTCATTTCAATATAGCTTATATTTGTTTTCCGTTACCATTCGCAGAAAGCTGATTTTCAACCCCATTTCAATGTGCTTCGCCTGTATTAATGTAACCAAACTACCATTAGATAATTTAGCTGTGCTCAGTGGCACTACTTCTTGAGAAATTCGCAGAGATTTATGTTCTACATATTTTAAAGCTTATTTGTCTTAAGCTTGGATTACGACAACAGCGATGTGGTCCGATTATGCAATATAGTAAAGAAAACTATGAGAGAAGATAAAAAATAGAACAATGACATCAAATGGTAAAGAATATGTCGAAATTGCAAAGATCTGAAAATGTAAATCCGAAGTTTAAATTATTCCAAAATGTAGTTTATTCGCGAGCTAAGGAATATAATAGTGTCCATGACATTTTGAATTCACACAAAAAGAACATTTTCTATGTGCATTGGAATGTTCAAGATCAGTCATTTATTAATATATAAAAGCTGAAAGAAGTTACCATGTTCTTCAATTACATTTCCGATAAATATATAACATTTATATCGACGAAATTAGGACATCAAGTCGTCCTATTTTAGAGTCTCTCTCTCTCTCTCTCTCTCTCTCTCTCTCTCTCTCTCTCTCTCTCTCTCTCTCGCACATACATACAAACACTGAAATCCATCTGTATAGGCTTCATACACACAAACGCAACTTTTCATACATCATGTCGATTACATATATGTTTGACACATTTGAATGCGGCCATGTCCTCTAAAGAAGTGTAAACGAGAATTGTGACGTTATTTGTGTTTTTTAAGCAACACCAACAACAGTGCCATTTGTAACAATGTGTACAATGCGTACAAACAAGACTGATTTAACTATTAGTCTATCACGTGGGTCATCGACGAGGTCCCTAAGCAATACCCCTGCTCTCTATCTCTTTATATCTCTCTATCTCTCTCTCTCTCATTCTGTCTCTCTCACTCTGTCTGTATGTCTGTCTGACTGTCTGTCTCTCTCTTTTTCTCTGTGACACAATTACATTTTCATGTACTTATTTGTGATTTCTGGTAAACACTAGAATGTATTGCAATATCTAAGGAAACAACGCATCTGTTCTCTGTATAGTCTTCCAAGGATGCATATGAACCAATTTAAGCATCATGATATCGAGACAAAAGTGATCAAACATCTCCAAATTGTTTTCATCTAGCCAAATGTATATTTCCCTACCATGAATTTCACATTGTGCATTTTGACTATATATTTCAATGCTCATAAGGAGAGTTATTTTAATGACTGCAATGATAACGGCTGTTCCAATAATTAGGACGAGAACACACGTGAACGTTAATATCGCAGAATGTGACATAATTCTACATACACATATTATACATAATCCAAAAATGTATTAATTCACCAAACAAGGACTGTGTGTGTGGAGCTTCTTTTCTCTATGGAGACACAAATTAAAGTTCACGTTTAATATTAGTAATTGAACTAACTACTGCGCTACGCTGTGAACTCCATTTCTTTATTGGATGATAAAATCAATATCTGAACCCGTAATAGCATATTTATAAGTTGCATTATTATGTTTACATTCTGAGATAGCACTATCAGGTATATGTTCATTGATAAGACAATATTTTGTTAAAGTAAACAAGTAGGGTAAATCATTATATAACTCATCACGTATATAGCCTCTACTTAGCGGCATAGTTTTATGTTTAAATACATAGTTAAACCACCACGCATATATCCATTATGTAGGTGCAATGTCTTGTGTGTAAATACATATTTAACCCACCACGCATATATTCGTTACATAGATGCATGGTCTTGTGTTTAAATCCATATTTCGTAATTTTCATACACAGTTACTGTTATTCAGCACCTGATTATTTACATACATGGGAACAATGTAGGAAACCAGAGTTAGTAGAAATACTCCTTCATGCTTCAGCGGGTTCTTTTCGCTCATATTGCGTCTAATGTTTAGCAACATTTATCTAAAAAACTACCCTTAATAAAGCAACGGTGAAGATGCACCAATTTTAACGGTAAATATCTTTTGAACTTTTATAAGTACCACGTAATATTACTGAAGATTACATAGAAATTTAAGATGAAATTCTAAATGTAAAATATGTTGATTTTTGCCGTGTTTCTTTAACATTACATAACATAAAAGTATGTACTATTTATTTCTGAAATTGTGCAATGTGTATACATCATATACTGTCTAAAGGTACAACCCAGAATTCAAATTCTACGAGAGGAAAATCTTTAGTACCTTCAGCTGAGATATTCGATACTGAATAATACACAACACCACCTTCACTCACTGGGCGACTGACATCACATGCTAATCCGATCATTGCATGTGTGTATCATGTTAAGAAGACGACGCGCTTATGTAAACATAATGCAAACTGAGCAAGCTTGCCATCGATTCTTTTGGGTTGGAATTTCGGTGTATTTTGATTGAGAAAGAGAAATCTATATATCGGCGCACACTGAGGTCTGCACTATCATTGATAACGATAGCCGCATGCAATCATATTTGTCACTTAATTGATAAGGCATTGGGAATATACTAATAATCATACAAACTGTTGTTAATATGTGACATCAGTTCTAATATCATTTCACAGAATAACTTTCGCATAATGATATACATAAGTTGATCTAAATGATCTAGTTATGCACGCTTGTCATATTATGTCTCATGCATAGTGACTTCTATAACTAAATCACATTGATAAAGTAGCAGTGAAGATGCACCAATTGTAACGGTAAAAATAAATCTTTCAGGTCTGCATCGTTATATTACCGAAGATTGTATAGACATTCAAGATGAAACTCGACGTGTACAATAATATTATTTTACTGTATTTCTTTAAGATTACATAGAAACAAAAGTGTGATTTCTTTCATCAATTACAGTGTCTGTAAAAATAATGTGTAAAACTGTCTTAACGTTACAACCACAGATTTAAGCTCCACGAGAGGACCTTCAGTTAAGATATTGGATACTGACGAATATACAACACCACTTTCTCTCATTGTTCGATTAACATATATTGATAATCCAATTATTTCATGTGATTATCACGTTTAGAATACGATAATGTCAATACACAACTATCATGCTCACCACAACCTTATGGCGACAGACTCTTCACACACATTATCTGTCTAGTTCAGCTTTTAAGGCGACATTTTTTTCTAAGTGCAATATTGTTATCCCAAACAAAATATTAAACTAAAATTATATATTAAGATGATCAGATTAATACATATATGCCTTTAACAACTATAATAAGTATGTTTATCCGCATCGCTATGGCGTTATAATCTTAACACACATATTCTGTCTAATCCAGTATTAAGGCGACAGTATTTGTAAATGTCCTATTGCTATACCAAGCAAAACAAAGGAATACAATTACAGTATATTTTCAGATTATCAAAATCGTAAATATATGCCTTTAAAGCTCAACGTCTGCTCATCTATTTCCAAACGTGTTTATGTTGATATTTTTGTTTTGAAATATCATAGTCAGTTAATACACTATAAGACCGAAGCTGCACTATTGTTTTCAAGCCATAGTATTTTTATAATTCCTTCTGAGAGAGTGTGTTCATAAAATTTGTATACCAATGAGTAGATAAAAACAATCCCCCTCCCATCCCATATATTGAAGTGTCCTCACTTAGAAATATGCTTCTAATGAGCTAATAACCGGCATGTTAAATCGGGTTGATACAGATATATTTTAGTGCAATATGTCCATTAATCACTAAAAGCAATCAAATGTACTTATTTTATGTTCTAAAAGTTTGCTCCAATATTTATCACAGGCTGAATTAGCACATTTCTTACAGCATCCCGCGTGATAATGAAAAGTGTCTACCGTTTATGAGCTGTATGTATTTGTGTACATTCATATAGGAAATATAGCCAGAACTCATACTTCTCCATCTCATTGCAAGTTACAACACCACTTAAAAAGGTGAACAAAACAAGATTCTAAAAAGTAGCATGTCTATTGTTGGATTTTAACTCAATTCGATAATATGAGTAATGCCATATATACCACTTTTTAAGGAGTGGTCTATTGCGCTTTCCGTTATGGATTACTGCCGTCTCACATCTGTCAGCGTGGGTTCGAGTCTAAGATTCGGCTAATTTAGTTATGGGAGAAGGCTTGCCAGTAGATTATCATGGGTCGGTGGTTCTTTCCGGGGTTTTTCCCCATGTTCTTTCTCCAATAATACTGGCCGCCATGTATAGCCTATTGCGTGCTGACAAATGGAGTTAAACCCTAAAAAAACCCACAAAAACTTGCTTGCATATAGAATATATAAATTACTTGGTCAAAATATTCTCAATATATATATTGACGAGCAGTGAAAATTCGTATTCCAATTGAATGAATTATCAAGATTATTACGATCTATAGTAAAATGAAGAATGGATATTTTCTTGGTACAAGAGAATCAAATATATATTTCATTAAGTGTATTTTAACAATTGACGAAGTAAAAAGCTCATTTCATATTGAATATCGATTGTTTATAACTCTTTTAATTTTCAGGTCCGTATTATTAAATGCATCTAAAAGTTACCAATTAGTGTCACACAAAGTATTTAAAACGAATTAGGTACTTTTAGTTACATTTAAATGTGAAATTTGCCGAGTTACAGATACGAAAAATTCGCTATTAGGAACGAACTATGAGGTTTTCACCGGCTATATTAAATATATCATTTATTTACTTATTCATTTAGACTAAACAAATTTTATTTTAATTTATTCTCAGATGTATTGACTAGAACTCTTATAAGATTGTATGCAGATTTCTTACTGTATCACATGAGCAGCATATTTTCAGGGGCTTGGGGGTTGGGTTGGGCGAACTTTGGGAGAGGGTGCAAAGATTAACTCCCATAAGACTCCAATTATATATCTGGGCCCTGGTTGATTTAATATTTACCAAAATCCTCGTTTGCAAGATCTAGCTGGTATTTTGAACTCCATATGGGCTAGACCTATAAGTGGATTGGAGGAAGAGTTAACACTATAACTGGTGGATCAGCTGACAATTGTTAAGCCTCCTCCCACACTTCTGCCAAAGCCCCGATTCTACAATCGTGCCATGTAAAAAAACTAGATTTATTTGTTGCCAAAAGCCAACCCGAACCTTGTATATAAGCCTGGTTGGCAAGACACCTGTGTTTGTTTTGTTTTGTTTTTGGGATGCACCAGATAGATGTTACCCCTCCCCACACACACACACACACATTAGATATATTTACTTTTTATTTTGAATTTTGAATTTCCTGCAAAGTCCGATGTACTAAGTCTTAATTGTTTTGGAAAAAAATTACCAAAACATTAAAAAACGTATTGCTTTTAATGGCTATTATATTGTGTCGATCTTTGTCCTTTTATATTTATTTATTTTAAGAACGATTATGTTCGAGACGGGTCCGTACATTTATTAAAATTAAATTATACATTAACCGCCTCGAGTTTGGTCGTCTCTATTTATATTTAGACTCTTAATTTGTTTTCCAATCGTTTATTTGGCCCTTTAAACAGGGCTCTCTTTGTAGTTCGGGAGCTACACAGAGAAAGAGAAAATGCAAGATTGCCTGGTTTTGAATAGTACTCACCAGCGACTTTTACCTTGTTTTCTTTCAGGGCATGCGTATTGGGAAAACACTTCAAAACTCCTATGCTACTCTATTGTTACGTGTATTTGATTTGGGTCATTTATTTTTTATTTTAATTGATTGTTTGTCAGATTCAAATTTGACATTTTAAGTTTAAGATTCATTCATTGGGAGATATTTATTTTAGAAAGTGGGATGACATGTACTCTAAGAATAAACACGAGGTGTTGACCTCATTTCTGACCTGATTACAGAGTTGTAAACAAGCTTTTAAAATGATTGATTGATTCCAAGGACATTATGGAGCTTTGTTATACACATCTTTCTATTTTTAGTTGGGTCAAACGGTGTGTACGAGATTTTTTGAACGTAAACTTGTTCTAAAAGATTCTAGAAGATCATGTGACCCCTTCCTTGTTTACGTAAAAACAGGGATATAAATTATGTTTTGGAGCGAACTGTTTAGTAGAAGTTGGGCTGTTAGAATACTAAGTTGTGTGTCATTTTGAGTTAAATTTAATTTTAAATTACCTTCTAATGGAAATTATTTCAATTCGTTTGGATCAAAAAGATTTGTTTTGTTTTTTATCTGGAAAATAATTGTGCTGATTGAATTTCATTACCAAGAACGGACTTCATCACGTGACATCGTCTTCCATCTTGGATGTTTCAATAAGATTCGAACTGGAAATTATTTGGACGTTTTATTACCAGAACTTTTGCAATTTCAGTAGTGGATTATATTTTAAATTAATTTTGGATATATTTTGGGTTTGATTCTTAAAACCGTAAGTTTATTTTTCTTTTTCTTTTTTTGGAAAATATTTGTGCTCAATAAATTATTTGTTAACGTTTTACAAGCTTGTTATTTTCACCCTTTCTATGTTACTGTTTATTCGAGCTTAAGCACGTAACACTACTTATTGTATCAGTGAGTTGTCTGCATCATGTTTCTCTGAGTGGATTTTTCCCCTCGACTCTTTCACGGGCCAGTACACTTCGCGTAGCGGCATGTGATTTAGCCCTTTGACTTCCTCATCTCGTACTTTCCACTTAAGGTTCACTGCTCCCCCCTCCCTTGTGCTCCTACCTTAGCTATGTGTTCCAATAATTAAGATTTGCCCTCATAGTTTTCAATATTCTCTATGTGATGTTGCATACTAATTACTTGCTAAAGTTTTCCTCTAAATATAGTTTGTTTTTTGTTTGTATAATTGAGTTTTTCTTTTTTTAGTGTTATGTCAACTCTTTCATTTTTATTCTTATCACATTCAACCATGACATATTCTTTTTTGGTGGGAGGGGGTGTCACAGAATTAGGCGAAAATTTGAACTGATTTTTGTTGTACTTGAATTGCAAACGAAACTCACCATTTTCTTGATTACGTCGTACACGCATTACCTGGGGTGATTAAGTGGCGTGTAACGATTTGCATGTGCCAATTTGTAATTTACATGAAATCCGAAATACTCGTTTTACGTGGTGCATGGCAAGCTCGATGTGATTTATGTTCACCTATTGAGAGTATATAAGGCGAAGTATTTATCATTATTATTTACGGGAACCAAAATATCTAATCAAAGGATAGATAACCTCGTCTTGCAAATCTCCAGCCAAAGGGGTGAGTGTTAAATTTACATTTCGTTTTATTGTGAATTTTATTCAGATTATCATTTCGTATAATGATGCTTTTATTGCAATTAAACGTGGAATATTTGGAATTACTAGTCACTTTTAGACTTTAAATACAATATCGTAATCTACGGCTTAGATTATTTTTGAGACAACTATTATTAGTCTGGTTTTGTTTATTATAGCTGATTCCGTCGTTGATTCCGTCGTTGATACCGTAGAAGTACATCACTGATAGCGCATCTAATAACATCGTTGATACCGTAGCTGCTAATAACATCGTTGATACCGTAGCTGTTAACACATCTGATACCGTCTTTTGATAAACGTCTTTGATATCGTCTGATTTGTTGTGGGACATCTATTGTTTGTTCTGGAACATCTCTTTATAAATATCTGAATGTGCTTGTGCCGTTAATTTGTGCAAACGGAATTGAAGTATCTGTCTGTGTGTCGAACTGTCTGTTCGTCAATATCTGTGTAACATGTAAATATCCGGAAAGCTAGAAGTCCGAGTGTCGGAGCTGTCTTAGAGTTGTAAAACGTCCGGGTCGACATCTAGGGGAGTGAGGAACCGTTGGTTCGGGTAGATGTTGTATGCTGTCTGAACGTATAACTGTGGTGGATCCGTGTAGGGAAACGTCCGATAATAGTATTGGTCAACCCTCGGTTCTCGGGGAAACTGGGAGACGATTCAACTGTTGCTGAATCGTGCGGTTATACAGGGGAGACACATAGGTGTATTGAAATTGTGATATAATTTAATACATTGTTGTATTTGCATGTTTATGTCAGATCGCAATAATATTTCAAGTGATCACATAGATATCAATAAAAGCTAGCAACTTGATTGAATACAAGTATATGATCGTGCTAGTTATCGCAATCCATCGTGCGATAGATAGTTTGTCGTTTGTGTTTATTTTTTTCGTAAATCATACTTGCATTTATTTAACTTTCGTAAAGGATTCTTGGATCTGTGTATAATCCAAAAGATCCCTTTACATTTGTGATTCCTTTTGTATTGTTATTTAATTTGTTCATGTATTGTGAATGATTGTGAGTTTAATTGTGGGTTGAGTGCATGAATTATTGTGTTGTTACATCTGTATTTTTTTTCATTTTTAATTTATTACATAAATTTATATTTTCTTTCACAAATTGTGTTTGTATTGTTCATTTAATCCACCCTCCTCTCGGTAACAATTCTGTTACAATGGTGTCAGAAGTGGGATTGTTGGATTAAGTGAACTGTCAATCATTTTTGTGAAGGTATACATTTAATGTTTATATTTGAGCGTGACCTTCTGTTAAGATAATACTCTAGTTGGAGTTTATTTTTGTCTAGTTTACCTAGGTCCGTGAGTCCAGTATAAACGTGTTCAAAGTATTGGTTTGGTTATATATCTATATTCATATTACAATTGTCATTGTCATGTCATCCCTTAAGGACTTGGTTGCCTTAGGCAAAGAATTTGGATATGAAGGTGAAAGCTTAAGGAAATTTATTCAAGGAGAACAAGCCCGGGAAAGGGAAGAAAGGGCAAGGGCAAGGGAATTAGAAAAGGAAGAAAGGGCAAGGTCAAGGGAATTAGAAAGGGAATCCGAAGATAGGAAATGGGCCTTTGAGAGGGAAAAGATAGAATTTGAGAAGGAAAAGATAGAATTAGAGAAGCAGGCCGAGAGGGAAAAGATAGAATTTGAGAAGGAAAAGATAGGATTAGAGAAGGAAAAGATAGAATTAGAGAAGCAGGCCGAAAAAGACAGGATAGAATGGGAAATGGAAGCGGAGCAAAAGCGAATAGAGTTAGATAAACTAGCTAAAGTAGAAATGTTAGAGTTAGAAGAAAGAGCAAAACAACGGGATCATGAGCGTAAGGTAGAATTAGCGACATCTGGAAGAGAACACGATTCTGCCACTAACAAATTAAGGGGCCCCAAATTACCTCCCTTTGACGATGAAAAAGATAACATAGATAGTTATCTTCATCGGTTTGAGCGGTATGCCGAAAACCAGAAGTGGAGTCAAAATGACTGGGCGCTGCATCTGAGTGCTTTATTAAAAGGTAAAGCACTGGATGTATACTCGCGACTTCCTAGGGACGATGTGTTTAAGTACGACGTCCTAAAGGAAGCACTTCTCAAAAGGTACGAGCTCACTGAACAAGGTTTTCGAAAAAAGTTCAGGTATAGCAAGCCCGATAAGGGAGAAACCTTTGGTCACTTCACCGTCAGAATTGCGAACTATTTTGAGCGGTGGATTGAATGCGGCAAAGCGGTGAAAACGTTTGAAGGGTTGACTGATTTCTTGCTCAGAGATCAATTATTTAATACAGTTGGGCGAGAATTAGATCAATTTCTGAAGGAGAAAGTCTTCACAAACGTAAAAGATATGGCTAAGCAAGCCGATTTATTTGCCGAAGCTCATGGGGGAACCCATAACGTGGTTTTAAAAGATTTTAAGTCTGGAAACCAGTCTGTAAGACCTATGCCTAGGGAGCCTGTAAAATCAGCTGAGATAAAAAGGTCAGTTGGGAATCCAGTTTTTCAGCGTGTGCGGTGTTTCTTGTGTAATGCATTGGGTCATGTTCAAAAAGACTGTCCTAAAAGAAAGGCACTTATACATAAGGTAGCAGTGGCTATACAAAGTAAAGGTATAACTGATAACATCGTACAGGTAGAACCTTGTATTCATTCGCTTGGCACGTGTTTATTTCCTGAAGCGCGTGTACCAACCGCGAGAGGGTTTGTCAACGGTCGAGAAGTCGTGGTATTGCGTGACACTGGTTGTACGGGCGTAGTGATCAAACGTAGTCTCGTGCAGGATAACCAAATGCTCGGGTGGGAATCCCCATGTATGTTACTTGATCAGACGATGGGTCGCATTCCCGTAGCAAGGATCACAGTAAAAACACCTTTCTTAACGGGAACTGTTGATGCCCTTTGTATGGACAATCCTATTTACGATCTGACGATCGGTAATGTTGAAGGTTCCCGTCTTCCAGCCGTGGCCGATTTTAAAATACCTTTGGCCCAGGCAGTCGAAACGCGAGCGCAAACACGGCGAGAGAAATCCGCGTTTCATAAATTAATAGTCCCTGAATCGATCTCAGGAATTTCCCGTGATGATTTCAAACAAGAGCAAGAACGTGATGAATCCATTAGAACAATTGTTGAGAAAATCACGTCCGGCGCGATTAAACATTGCAAGCGTGGGGGTAGCTCTAGATTCGTACGCAAGAACGGATTAATTCATAGGGAGTTTAGCGCTCGGGAGGGTAAAAAGTATTGGCAAGTTGTCGTACCCCAGAGATATAGATCTCAAGTACTTAGGGTGGCGCATGAGTCTAGCATGGCAGGACACCTAGGTAAGGCTAAGACCACTAGCAGGGTGGTCGCTGAATTCTACTGACCCGGTGTTAATGGCGATGTCACACGGTTCTGTAGGTCGTGCGACGTATGTCAGAAAACCGTTTGTAAGGGAAGGGTCACAAGGGTGCCCTTAGGACAAATGCCATTAATAGATACACCGTTTAAAAGAGTGGCAGTAGATATTGTAGGACCAATACACCCGGTTACCGAAAGAAAGAATCGGTACATACTTACTCTGGTTGATTACGCAACCAGATACCCCGAAGCCGTAGCGTTACCAACTATTGAAACGGAAAGGGTAGCTGAAGCATTAGTTGATATCTTCAGTAGGGTAGGGGTGCCAGAGGAAATCCTCACTGATTGTGGTGCCCAATTCACCTCTGACCTCATGGGTGAAATAAGTAGGCTGTTATCCATCAAACAGCTAAACACTACCCCATACCATCCGATGTGCAATGGACTGGTAGAGAAGTTTAATGGTACCCTGAAAAGCATGCTGAGAAAGATGTGCGCGGAACGTCCGCAAGACTGGGACCGTTATTTAAACGCTGTTCTGTTCGCGTACCGTGAAGTACCGCAGGAAAGTTTAGGGTTCTCGCCCTTTAAACTGTTGTATGGTAGAACAGTTCGAGGCCCGATGCGGATACTACGCGAACTATGGACTGGTGATGTCGCGAACGAGGAAATAAAAACGACTTACCAGTACGTGTTAGATCTAAGAAACAAACTTGAGAGTACATGCCAGATGGCACGTGACGAATTGATTAAATCGGGGCGCAGATATGCCAAGTATTACAACCGCAGAGCGCGTAATAGGAAATTTCTTGTGGGAGATCAGGTGCTATTGCTTCTTCCAACGAGTTCGAATAAGTTATTAGTCCAGTGGAAAGGTCCATATGAAGTTAAAGAAGTAAAAGGTGACATGGACTATAAAATTGACATGGACGGTAGTGTAAAAACATTCCATGCGAATATGCTCAAGTTGTATATTAAGAGACAGAGCGACAATGTTGGAAAGGGGGTCTTAAATGTCGTTTGTACGGCAGTCGTAGACGATGATGAAGCTGATTCGAATATAGAGAGTTCCCTTGAATGTCCCTTGGGAGTTGCGGGGGAGGGGATAGATAAAGTCGATGTGAGTGCGGAGTTGACGAAAGACCAGCGTCAACAGATTAATGCGCTCTTGGCTAAACATTCTTATGTATTCACTGACAGACCAGGTTGTACAACTTTGTTGGACCTCAAAATTAAGCTGAATACGTCTGACCCTATTCGAATCAAGGGCTATCCGGTGCCATACAACGCACGTGAAGCTGTGGACGAAGAGGTGAGTAAAATGTTGGATCTGGGGGAGATTGAACCCTCCAACTCACCATATTCGTCTCCAGTAGTGTTAGTAAGGAAAAAGGACGGGACGAACCGATTCTGTATCGATTTTCGGCAGTTGAATAAAATCACTGTGTTCGATGCAGAACCAATGCCAGATATGGAGGGTCTATTTGCAAAATTGTCGGGAAACCGATGGATTTCCAAATTGGATCTGTCCAAGGGATATTGGCAGGTTCCCATTGTCCCAGAGTCCCGAACTTTGACGGCATTTGCGACCCAGAAAGGATGGTATCAATTCAAAGTGATGCCTTTCGGGTTAGTTGGAGCCAGCGCCACTTGTTGTCGTTTGATGCGAAAGTTGCTGAAAGGTTTAACAAACGTTGATAGCTTTGTAGACGACATATTCGTGTACACGAATACTTGGAGTGAGCACGTGTCCGTACTGAGCGAGCTCTTCAATAGACTCCGCAGAGCGAACCTCACAGTGAGACCCACTAAATGCAGTATTGGTTATACAGATTTAGATTGTTTGGGTCATAGGGTCAGCGGTATGGGTCTAATAAAACCTCATCCCAAGCAAATTGAAGCAATTAGAGACGCACCGAAGCCAACCAACAAAACGCAGGTAAGATCATTTCTAGGTCTAGTAGGTTTTTACAGAAAGTTTATACCGAACTTTGCAGCCATTGCTAGCCCGCTGTCTGATTTGACCAAAAAGGGGCAACCAAACAAAGTGGAATGGGGACCGCCACAAGATAAAGCATTTTGTACTCTGAAAGAGAAACTGGTTAGTGCACCTATATTGAAATTGCCGGATGTCAGCAAACCTTTTATTCTAAGAACAGACGCTTCTGAAACTGGGTTGGGGGCAGTTTTACTGCAAGAGCAGGACGACAGTAAGTTACCCGTAGCTTACTCGAGTAGAAAATTGCTACCCAGGGAGAAAAATTATTCCGTTATAGAAAAGGAATGTTTGGCCGTAGTATGGGGAATTGGGAAGTATCACGCATATCTATTTGGGAGAGATTTCGTTCTTGAGACTGATCACCAACCCCTACTGTATTTAAACAAGGCCAAGGTCGCTAACGCTCGGTTGATGCGTTGGGCGCTAACACTACAACCTTATCGTTTCCGTGTAGAAGCAATAAGGGGAGTTGAAAATATAGGCGCAGACTACTTGAGTAGGGCATGATGGGAAATTTGTATGAATTTGCCCAGTAATAAAATCCAGTTTGTAGTTTAACCAGTGTAAATGTTGTAAGATATCATCAGTAGTTATTTTTCTTCTATTCTGTGTTAGTTTTAAAAATGTGTACATTTTTATTCTTAGGGGGGAGGTATTGTCACAGAATTAGGCGAAAATTTGAACTGATTTTTGTTGTACTTGAATTGCAAACGAAACTCACCATTTTCTTGATTACGTCGTACACGCATTACCTGGGGTGATTAAGTGGCGTGTAACGATTTGCATGTGCCAATTTGTAATTTACATGAAATCCGAAATACTCGTTTTACGTGGTGCATGGCAAGCTCGATGTGATTTATGTTCACCTATTGAGAGTATATAAGGCGAAGTATTTATCATTATTATTTACGGGAACCAAAATATCTAATCAAAGGATAGATAACCTCGTCTTGCAAATCTCCAGCCAAAGGGGTGAGTGTTAAATTTACATTTCGTTTTATTGTGAATTTTATTCAGATTATCATTTCGTATAATGATGCTTTTATTGCAATTAAACGTGGAATATTTGGAATTACTAGTCACTTTTAGACTTTAAATACAATATCGTAATCTACGGCTTAGATTATTTTTGAGACAACTATTATTAGTCTGGTTTTGTTTATTATAGCTGATTCCGTCGTTGATTCCGTCGTTGATACCGTAGAAGTACATCACTGATAGCGCATCTAATAACATCGTTGATACCGTAGCTGCTAATAACATCGTTGATACCGTAGCTGTTAACACATCTGATACCATCTTTTGATAAACGTCTTTGATATCGTCTGATTTGTTGTGGGACATCTATTGTTTGTTCTGGAACATCTCTGTATAAATATCTGAATGTGCTTGTGCCGTTAATTTGTGCAAACGGAATTGAAGTATCTGTCTGTGTGTCGAACTGTCTGTTCGTCAATATCTGTGTAACATGTAAATATCCGGAAAGCTAGAAGTCCGAGTGTCGGAGCTGTCTTAGAGTTGTAAAACGTCCGGGTCGACATCTAGGGGAGTGAGGAACCGTTGGTTCGGGTAGATGTTGTATGCTGTCTGAACGTATAACTGTGGTGGATCCGTGTAGGGAAACGTCCGATAATAGTATTGGTCAACCCTCGGTTCTCGGGGAAACTGGGAGACGATTCAACTGTTGCTGAATCGTGCGGTTATACAGGGGAGACACATAGGTGTATTGAAATTGTGATATAATTTAATACATTGTTGTATTTGCATGTTTATGTCAGATCGCAATAATATTTCAAGTGATCACATAGATATCAATAAAAGCTAGCAACTTGATTGAATACAAGTATATGATCGTGCTAGTTATCGCAATCCATCGTGCGATAGATAGTTTGTCGTTTGTGTTTATTTTTTTCGTAAATCATACTTGCATTTATTTAACTTTCGTAAAGGATTCTTGGATCTGTGTATAATCCAAGAGATCCCTTTACATTTGTGATTCCTTTTGTATTGTTATTTAATTTGTTCATGTATTGTGAATGATTGTGAGTTTAATTGTGGGTTGAGTGCATGAATTATTGTGTTGTTACATCTGTATTTTTTTTCATTTATAATTTATTACATAAATTTATATTTTCTTTCACGAATTGTGTTTGTATTGTTCATTTAATCCACCCTCCTCTCGGTAACAATTCTGTTACAGGGGGGATGTGTGAATTTGTACAAAGTGCACATTTGGGCGATAGTCAGATGACATGCAGTCTCACTGCAACCTCTCCCGTCAACCACGCGTCATGCATTTATTTGAAGTAGAGGATTTGTATTTTTTATGACCCTAACTTGACCTAGTTTCCCCAGGCACTAATTGATGTTCATGTGTTCATGTTCGACTTTGTTTTTAATCCTATTTATTGTGCTATCTGTAAGCCATTTGTGTGAAGTTTGTGTATCTATTTCCCATAGTTCTCTATTGTCCGTATATTTATTTAGTAATTCTTTTATTGATACTAATTTTCGTGGGTCGTCTAGTAGTTTCGATAACCTATTGTTTTTTTATGTCATTTCTCTGCTTCATTGAGAATCCGAAATAATATATGTACAGAACATGATAAAGTACTTTTTGCTCTTCTTTCATTTCCTTAAATCTGTTTAGACTGTTGGTGTATTTTATAAGGACGGGGTTTGGGAGGGCCAGGCCTCCACCCTCTTTCTGTCATTATATAATGTGACCTTGTTTATGTAGTGCGTTTTGAACCCCGATAAATATTTAATAATTTCATTATCTAAAATTTTTAGATCTTCGATTGTTATTTCTATTGATTTTACAATTTAGTTTAACTGCAAATTCATATAATGTTCTTGTTAATTAGGCCCGTTTCATTAGGCACAATGTAGTAAGTGCCCAGGTTTTGATACTTTCATTTATTGTTTTCCTTGATTTTCTTGATATTTTTTTTTCCACGCCATTTCTAAAAAAAATACCTAGGGACTTTACTTGGTCCTTAACTATTGGGATTGGTAGTCCATGTTGTTTACTTCTCCAGTTTCCTATTAGTAAGATTTCCGTTTTCTCAGGATTTATTTTCGACAATGATACTTTTCCAAATAATTCAAATTCCAATAATAGTTTTACATAGGAATTATGGTCTTGTACAAAGTTTGTGCAATTATCTGCATCTTGTACCATTTTAATCTCTTCTCTGATATTTGGAACTTTGATCCCTTTTATTTCTTTATTGAGTCTTTTTGTAATTATTAGAATTTATATCGCTATTTTATATAATAGCATAGTTAGTAGACATCCCTGTCTCACTGATCTCTTTTTATGTTCTCTCCCCATTTACCTGTACATACGAGTTCATGTCTCTGTACAGTATTTTAGTCCACTTTTGGAAACTATTTAGAGACTCGTCGAAGAGTGCTCCTGAAACACACGCGCAATTTTATAGTCGAGTACGCGTAATTTTTATTAATGGATAAAAATGTCTAGCACCGCGTTAACGTATGAGGGAATACGTAGGGAAATGTTAAAGGGGCACGTCCTAAGTATTTACAGAAAAGTCCTAATTGTGTTTTTTGCAGAGCGTGAATTCTTAACCTTGGATGAAATAAGTGTGATGGCGGAGCGCTATGAGAGCGCGCACGTGCATCCAGCCACTTGGAGTGGTAACGACCGACCTGGAAATGGTGAACATAGAAGGACCACTGAGGTGACACCCCAGAGACGAAGTGGTCAGAATGGTGGGAGACCAGGGCCAGGACCAGGACAACCCAGCCAAGGACATTTCCATGGGCATGGAAAGACTCGGGCTCTAGAGAATGATACCTCGGGGAGGAAAAGTGAGCCAGTGTGTTACGGCTGCAACAGACCAGGCCATGTCGTTAAGGACTGTAGAAAGTATCGTCCAACCACGATAAATTTGGTAACTGCTAATACAATTAAGAATCGAAAAACAGTGCAGTTGACTACTACAGCGATAGCTACGGTTAACGGTGAGAAGGCGACAGTGCTGTAAGATATCGGCTGCAGTTATCCGGCCTTGGTAGATAGTAGGTATGTCAAGCCTTGAGATTACACAGGTGAGGCGGTTGAAGTCCAGTTGCTAAACGGACGAAGAATTCGCTTCCGGTCGTTAGCATTGACATTGATTCGTCGTAGGTAAAGGGACGAATTCAAGCAGCGTGTATGTCGGGACTGTCTCATGACGTAATATTAGGGTGTAGGTGTGTATTGCGTCAACCTACCCTAATGACGTGTATCCCTGTACATGTCGGGTCAGTTTAGACGAGGACCATAAAGCGAAGGTCAGGGTCAAAGGCGCTAAGACTTCGCCGATAGAGAATTTGCTACCTGATGAGTTGGGGACACTTTAAAAGGTAGATTTGTCTCTCAACAGGGTACGCATGTACGCAAAAGATGGGTCCATATGGATAGTGCCAGACCGCTATGTGACGTTCGCGACGAAACGCGATATTTTGTATCGGTACGCAAGGAAAGGGACCGATACGTTTAAGCAAGTTTAGGTGCTCGTAGCGAAGCAAATAGAGAAATGCTTAGGCTAGCATATGAGTGTCTTCTTGGAAACTACATAGTCGTGGCGAAGACTAGAGATAAGTTGGAGAAGGAATTCTACTTGCCAGGTGTGCATAGGGATGTTCGGAGGTTGTTTTTTGTTGTTATATGACAAGTGTTAGCGAGTGGCACTTAAGACTGAACAGGATTAAGGAATTCCAGGTAGAGCTTTAACCTCACGCTGAGTCCATTTTTGCCGGAGTGACCAATGCGAAATATTTTCTCAAAAATCGATCGACCAAGGGATACTGGCAAATTCTAGTTCGAAGTGAAGACAGAGCAAGACTTGCCTTCGCAACTCCATATGGGACCCACGAGAGGGTAGTCATGTCAGTCGGGGTCCAGAATGCGCCGAGCGTCTTCACCAGTATGATGCGTAATTTACTTCAATTATTAAGGGGGGCCGGAGTTTCGAACTTCATGGACGATTTACTCTTAGCGACAGCTTTATGGGACGAACATATCATTTTACTGAAAACGTTTAAGAGCGACTTCGACAAACTGGTCTGACAACACGACCATCTAAGTGCCATATAGGGTTTAGGAAACTAGCCTACTTCGGTTATAACCTTAGCGAAAAAACGTTGGCCCCAGATAGTTCAAAGGTCGGCAAACATATGAACGCAGTACGACCGACCCCTAAGACGGAAGTTCGATCTTTCTTGGGATTTGCAGGGTATTATCGACGATATGTTGCTAACTTCAGCGCTGTTGTAAGCCCATGGACTGACTTGACTTGGCAAAAGGCTCAGACGAAATTAGTATGGACAGACGCATGTGAACGATCATTTCAGACGTTAAAAGACAGACTGACGTCAGACGCAATTAGTGAAATTGCCTGATGTGACACGAGATTTTGTCTTACGTACGGACGCTTGTGATAGAGGTTTAGGGGCAGTGTTATTGCAAGAGCATGACGGATGCTTATTCCAAGTTGTATACAGTAGCAGGAAATTATCAACTACAGAACGTAATTATTCGGTCTCTGCGATTGAATGATTGATTATTATCTTTGAGATATCTAAATTCCAACGCTACCTGTATGGCTCCAATATTATTTTGAAACAGACCACCAACCATTCGCTTATTTTTCTCAAGCTAAGTTGACAAATGGACGATTAATAAGATGGTCACTATTTCTGCAACGATACCAAATTAATGTACGGTGTATTAAAGGCAGCGATAATGTAGGGGTTGAATCCTTAAGTAGAATAGGGACGTCTGAGGTGAAGGGGTCACCTGAGGACGTGTAACTGAACCAGATTAAATTTCCACAAATTTGGAGAGTAAAATGCCAATTTTATTCTTCAAGGTGGGGCCTATGTGAAGGGGCAAGTTTCTGGCGATCTATAAAGAATACGTTAGATAACCATTAATTAGATTTACGGAGACACGCGCGTATCATATCGCTATACTGCCGCTTACGGTATTGTTCCTTTATAGCGTGACTGTTTGTCTAATTAGAGTCGTTGTTTATTCAGCAGCCAGACTGACTGTTAGGACATGGTAGACTTCATTTTCATGGGAAAGTTGTCAAAATTGAGAGATCGCGGAAATTCTGCTACTTTATACTGCCAGGTCAGGCTGACCCGACTTAGCGACTCTGAAAGAAAGGCCAGCAAAACTATTGGTCATGTTAAAAAATCTCTTCTAAATATTCGTCAATTTGTCAAATATTTCTTGTGATGTGTAGAGTTCTCCGTAATAGTCTTGTATGTGTTTTAGTATTCTATTTTGTCTTTTGTTATTCTCTCCCCTTTAATATTGAGCATTTCTAAAGATTTTTTCTTCTCCCAATCTTCTTAGTTCTTTCCTTTTATATAGACCCTCTGCAATTTTGCATAGTTTTGTAAATTTTCCCGCTTTAATCTCCCTCCATTTATGTTCTTTCTTTTTCTATTTATTAAGCTTTTCCTCTAGTGTTTATTTTTTGTATTTTGTATTTACATGTTTTCATTAAATTTTATATCGCTTCTTTCTCTAAGTTTATTTCCTCTATCCTTAATTTTGTATAGTATGTTGCTATATTTTTTTAACCTTTTAAAGTGTCCAATTCTTTTATTCTGTACAAATTCCCTTTATTTGCACAAATGCCTATTTCTTCCTTAACTTCCTGACAAAAGTCTATGTTATCTAAGATCTTGTTGTTTTTTTTCCATTGTCCCCTGTCCCATTTTATCTTCACTTTAAGGATGTCTGTAAACGCGACATGAATGTCGTTGACATCGGTATCAAATCCTTTGAAGATCTTTGTTTGGAATGCACAGCTGGCGACATACTCTAATCACAGGTTTGAAAGCCGGCGTGGACACGCCACGATTGCTAGCTGATGAAAAGCGATCTAGGAGGAAGGAGAAGCAGCTCCAACACAAACCAGTCTAGACATTCCTCATTTACTGTCACAATTCATGAGTGGATGCTGAAAACTCACATCTGATAAACACATTCGTGCATATTTTTACAATGACTGAGAGTTAAAACCTAATTTAACTCTCATTACCACATACTTTAAGAGTGTTATGTTTTATAGCCTGCGTAAATAAAGAATACGTTCATTCAGACATGAATAGATGCGAACATATAATTAATTATATCATAGTTCCTACAGCTAGAGCAATAACCAGACTATGACGAAAACTATCCTTAGTAACAAACATCATTTACAGAACCTATGAATTCTTATTAATACACTTTTGTGTATATTTTATTCTGAATTAAATATTTCCAATGTGATGGCAATTATAGAATGTACACTATTTTAGTCAGTAAAATAAAGTTGCCTTTCTTACCTTCTACGTTCAGTTCTTTGCTACCATGTATGGTATTTCCATGGATGGTTGCAATGGTATATAATCATGCGTCAGACTCTCTTACATTAAGCAAAGTGAATAACATATAGCTTTGTGATGTGTCCCCGCTGTATAGCAATCGATGCTGACAATTAATATTAATCTGTGGAGAATCAGTTTCATGCAGTAACATCATTACTCTCTGATTTGGATGAATAACTTGCAATATTCGTTTTATTCCGTATTGATTGTAAAAACATTGAATGGTCACATTATTTCCAACAGCAGCACAATTGGGATTATCTGAACAGTATAAATATTTGCGTTGCTGTTTCTTTTATTTTACTTCATTTTTGATTGAAGTCAAGCCTTCTACGTCTGTTTCATCTACTTAATTGAAATATAATGTTCTTTATTGGTCTACCACGTATACAATTTTATATTGTCTCAACGCCGGATAAGAAAATGATTCGGGACCATGCGACCTAAATATTATTAACTATCAATTCAGTAAAGTATTATTTACCTAAATACAGTAATATCTTGAATAAGATGCGGCAGATGTTAATAACGGTGGCTGTGTGTTTTAGCAATATGAAACTAAGTATTTATGATCAGTGGTTCATGTTTATCTTGATGAATATGGAAAACTTTTTTAAATAATAGAAAACATTTCTCTATTTCCCTTCGGTCTACTACTGCAACACATTCAAAGGGTATAGATGTGAACGAAATAAACTTACTTGTTTTTTCTTTTTGTCTTATATGTTCAACTAAATACCTTCGATGCTGAAAAAGCATCTCCCAGTTTCATTTATATAGGTAGCTAATTTGTAGAGTCCAGCATCCCTATGAGAGACATTCACTATAGTAATATTGTGCATCCTACCGGAATCGCCGTTGAAACATCTCAGTCTGCCTTACAAAGAAGAATATGTCAAAACACTACAAGTCGATCCAGCTAAGAGCGCACCAGGTTCGTCATAATTATATAGAGTGGACTGTTTTATAGGCCTTTTTAATTCCATGCTGATATTTCTTCCAACGTAGCCTTGCTTTATTTCACCTGGTCCTGCGGAGATATACCATAATCAATGATACCCATTTCACTGTGCAATATAACCAGCAAACAGTAATGCATTGCTAGATACGTTATCAATTTACAGCATAACATATCCGTGGATGAACAATTAAATCGTGACGCACAATAATTTAAGTTCAATGTAAGTCAGTTTCAGTAATATATTAAACACATATTTCCGGCATGACAAGGTAAGCAACAATAACTGGGAATTATTACATATTTTGAAATATTCACGACCGTTTGCCCAAAATGGTATGGCAAAATCAACGTTTCTAGTAGAAGAAAATGACCATGCAATATATCTGTTGTGAACTATTTTTTATCGCCATAAAGGTCGATCCATCAGCAAATCTATTGTGAAACAATTACCTGGGAAATTTCGAATCGCATAGCCGTTTCAAATAAGGGGCAGTTTATATATTTCAAATGATGTCAATGTTTACAATATGCGAATATGTAGACCAGTAACTGTAAGGAAATACGTTGTATAATATTTCAAGTGATCATTTCTTCTTAAACTGCAATATGGAGACCAATACACACATTGAACATACTATTTCGTAGACAACAGACAAATAAATAAAGGATAATATAGTCGGAGTACTTATATTTGTGAATCTTGTTATCAAATCTGTTTAAATATTTTGAAATTTATATCCTTTAAGTCTTAACTATACCCTGTATTGCTGTACAGAAAGACAAGACACTCTTTCAAAAATCAATATTAAATATTAATATGGGTTTCTAATGTTATAAAGTAGCAGCAGTCATTTTTCATCGACTAATAAAACAACAGTTATATTGAAATTCCACCTGATCTCTTACTGAGTTGTAGTAATAGAAGAATCACGGCAATGACATATGGTAATAACCATAAAAGAAACGGATCATATCAGCTGATATCATGATCAATGCTTTCAATTCAGTGATATGTGTTTGCCTAAATATTACAAGTGTAATTCCTTATTCATTTCACACGACACGTATTGATGCATAGAAACGAAGCTTTTAACATTTAAAATAATTTGATATTACGTTCACTGGTACAAAACATGTTATCATTTTTGCACGAAAATTAAACGTTGTCTTGAAATGGTGACAAATCCATTTCTGCTTATATTACCTGTTGTTCCTATTGTTGTAAGCAAGAATACTATACTATTCCAGAGATGGAGCAAAACCATTATGTCGTCGGTTCGGCGAGGAATTCCTTTTGTGCTCGGTTGACTTAGTATCACTAAACAGAATATAGTTAACCAGTTATGATCTTTACAAATATCGTTGTATTGTCTGCACAAAAGATGACTAAAATATTAAGTGCATGTGTATATCATGCATCCTAGGAGATCATAAAATGCATAAGTCTAACAGTTTCGACATGAAACATATGATTGAAAAGTAAATCTGCTGATTTTCTACTGGTTTTTCACATTTTATTTACTCGAGACCAGTACGTACACTATTATTTCATAGCAATAAAAACTGTACTATGAACATAGACCGAACTATATCTGCGTCACGTTCCCTGTTGGCTTCTGACTCTCCATTATAGATAATAAGTTGAATAATACACTTCATATATTATTGGTGGGCAATTATAATCGTTAACAAACAATAGGATTATGATTCCTGCTGAGGTGATGTACGTAACATCCAATCCCTTTATTGTTACTACTTCATTAAAATTAATCTACTTCGCTCCATAAACATGCGAAGAAAAGAGGAAGAGATTTGTATTGATGTCTAAACCATCAAGACGAAATTCGCAAATTCGTCATGACTATGCAACATCTATAATACTTTGTCAATGCGTGTAGCAGTGTTTAAAATTAACACATTCTGAAGCCGAGTAATGTGTACCAAGGACATAATTGATAAAGGAGACCTAATGAAATGAGGAAGGGCCATGGTGCAAGGTACTGGTTCTACCCCGGACGCCAGGAAGTGTGATTAATATAAACTACAAAAACTGTTCTAGCAAATGACCAAAAGATGATTTCTCTTGTTGTCTGGAATCAATTTATATTTATTTAGCCAATAACTGATTATAGACCATTATATACATATCGTGTGAAATAAAAAAGACGTATTATTTAGTCGGCCTACAAAGGTATTTTTATTTTTTAGGGATACTAACACGATTGTTTAGAATTACTTGAACACAATATTACTGCATTTAATTTATAAAAATAATCTAACGAAAGCCATAGGCCACCATAACAAGAAAGCTTACGAGCCAGGGTTTGCTACTTAAACTTCAACTGTCGGTTTTACAACGCGAACGTTATGTTAAGATATCTATTATATCTGACAGTTAATTATAACTTTGATATTCCGATATAACCTGTTTAGATTTGTTCTGATTTATAATTATTAATTAATGCGTTGTACTATTGGTAATTGATAATGTTCCATTTCTATTGTTAAACAGTTATTATTGTAATAAAGTTATGTCATAGCTCTTTTAAAATAAACAAGTGCATTCCCAAAGTTTTGATAACTCTTTTAACTAAAATGAGGTCGTTAGTTTTATTCCATATTTACGTTTACTTATGTAAATGTTTATACAATCATGGGTAGCTTAAAAAGTGATTTAGACAGATCTAAGAAACGAATTCGCCTTCAATTGGAGCATATGAAAACCAAAATAAATTAGTTGTAAGTAACAGGGTCATTTACATGACGCATTTGGCTTTAGTGAATAAACGCTAATAGCAATTTCATGTCAAAATGTCCCCACGCTTATCCATTACTTTACCAGAACTATAAATATATTAATTCGGCTAGTACCAACAATGCATATATCAGGACATGGCGTGGTAAATCTTGCACCCTACACGTCCATGAGAACAGAGGTCCAACACTCACGTGATATCAACAATAAACCTCTTTCCAATAATTTGAAAACTGAAATTTTACACTAAATCCACATGGTTTGTAAACAGGTCAAAAGGATATTTAATTGTCAACAAGTATGATGCACAAGCAGAAATAATATTCCAACGAGGTAATCACGTGATGCCAGCAAAACTGCGGCAACAATTGTTCTGTAACTCATTAATTTTTCCTTCTCACGTTAACGGCGAATATAAACTTTTCGAGAATTTAGCATTGTGTTTGCAAAACAAATTCTGCACAGCAAGCCACATTGAAAACCAAGAAGTCTGAAAAAAATGAAATTGATTTTTCATTGTTTAAATATTTATTAATATAGGCATGAGTGCCTTTAAACACAGGAAATACAAATGTATGAATGTATCCCATACCATATAATAGACTGAGACATGAGCAGTATATGTGGGAAAATCTTACCATCCTTGATACCTGAACGCTTCCGTACTCTTTTGTCAAAATGTATAATTTAACATATAGCAGACTGATGTAATAATTTTATCCGAGTCAAAAGACTATGAACTGAACCTGGTCTCATAAATATAAGCTGAAACTACATCAATTTACTTTCCATGAACTAACTCCGGTCCATCTTTAATCTTCAGGAAAGTTATGTACCATCTTGGTTAGTTTCTTCAGCAGGTTTGGTTAATTTTTTACCTTGGTATATGATCAAGATTTCCATGAAAAATACGGATTAGATCACTTTCTATACAGCAAGTACTAACTGTTACCACGGTTATGTATATTAATTTGCAATTGTTTGTCTGTTACTTTTAAAGTATTTGTTTTATTTCCTTAATGCTATTATATTGTCTGTAACATTGCTTACTGTTTTTGATATTATCCAGAACTGTAACATGGTATCCTGTTGACGAACTTGTTCCAAAATCAGTGAAAGGTTTACTTAAACAAAATTATTTCTTTTGTTTCGGTTTCGGATTAAAAATATCAAAAGAGATCACGACACACTTAAAGGATCTTAAACTAATTTGATATTGTATCTGATTCCGTTTCAGATCATATAAAAAGACAAATAGAGCGATGCAATTGGTTTCTTGTTGTCCGCAGCAACTATGTCATTCAAATAGATTTTATGTTTCTACAATCCAGTTTTCAACTACATTTTCTACCTATTTTTTCACTCTGGTGATGCTATATGATCAATAGTTAATCTTAACTCATGTATATAATCTTTATTTTCATAGTTATTGCTACAGTATTTGTGTTATAAAATAACATTTGTTGTTCCAATTAGCAGGAATTGCCTCTTTACTATCAATAACTGTAAACAATGGCAGCAGGTGGAAACTGTTGCTATCATTTAACAGTTTATTAGCATCCTGGACGTTGCATGTAATACTATCATGAATACTTCAATCTAAATCATACTTTTATTATTATTGAATTATTGAGTAATTCATAAGCAATCTAAACTGTGAAATTTAAATACAAGCAACTAATAAGACTTAGGGATAATTGTCATAAAAAAGTCAGTGATAAATATTTAAATTTGATAACTTTAACGTATTTTTAAACCAAACTATGGATTGTATATTTTATCCAATTAAAATTTCAAGTAAAAAAGATAATTAAAAGGTTGGAAAAGAGTTGTTAAATCGATTATTTATTGTTTGATTGTAATTTTAGGCGCACCGGCTCTGTAAGGGTATATAGCGTATATAAAATGTTAAATAAGGCTTAGTATCAAAGGTAATAATAAAATCAAACAATTAAAATCAACATGATGACAGTGCGAAAAATATATAAAAATGCCCGATGATCCTGTACTTAGGATGATTGAAGATATGAACGTTATCGACAAATATTTATTAAAAAATCATCGGATGACAGCTCGAATACTTAAAACAATTGATTATAACTGGTTATGCTATTGAATGCAAACATCAACCGTATCTTTCTTTCTGACTGTTTATTTAAAAGGCATCTGAGGAGCGAAAAGACGAGGAATTGTTCGGAAATCCATCAGCAAGTATATTCGATAATGATTTTGTTACCAAAGTGGTTATTGTTTTATTTCTGATGTTAAACATTGTTTTCCTTTTCAATTTAATTTCCGGATTATTTCACATATTGTTTTAATACAGGCACAAGAGTGACAAGATACCATGCTACCATGCCGGTTTTTTACTTAATTTTTTTGGTGCGCCAAGCTTATGGCCTGGATAATATTATGTGTAATACGGACGAATATTACATTTTGTAAGTGCTTTGCAGTGTTGTCTAGTGGTTTTCTTACATTCTTTAGTGAACCACGGTTTAGAGACTTTTTACAAATTCGATGAGGACATGAAAATGAAATCTTCTGCAATCTTAAAATAAAAGTAAAATGTAAAAGCTGAACCTTCAAAACAGTGACCATGTTAAGCCCAGTTTTACAATGTACTTCAAACATGGCCCAGATCTTTAAATTACATTGCGGAATTGCTTCATTAAATTTAGACTAATATTCTTGAGAGTGATTGTTGTTGTTAAGGTTGTCAGGTACCTTCTGATATTAGTCCAAAGGCAAAGGAGAACAAATTGTCAAATATATACTATTGCATGTACTCGTTCCTTATTAAAAATACATTGGTTAGTTTGTGATGAATTAACAAAGACAATAATTATCTTTGCATCGGCCACATAAGTGATATTTGAGGCATCCGTCTTCGTGAGGGTCGTATTTCTGACACATGAAGCATTCAAGTGGATTCTGTATGTATATCGCAACCTTCACTTGTAAAACGCAAAATCTGACTACTTTAGGTAAGGTAGGTTAGTTGAAGGTGGGTATTATGGTGTTGTTTTGTCTGGAGTTTGTTGCAACGATAAATGCAAATTTTTTGAACGGTAGTGTTACCTTCATTTTTCATCCCTTCGTTGATTTCTGTGTCGCAGACCACCCAAAACACTAAAATCAATGCGGCCATTGAATGTAATTACTGTTGTGTGGGATAAACAATTTACTGTAATATCATGAAATGTCTTAATTTATTTTGTTATATTTGTGGTATGCGCTTTGCGAGCATACTCTACAAGTAATCAACCTGATTTAAGAGTTTGTTTGTACACTTTTGGGTTTGCCGACTAGTCCAAGCAAAGACTTTCAACTTATAAATGGTGACCATGAAGCGTGGAAAAGATTCCACGCACTAGGTACGTCCTCAGAATCTAATAATGTTTAACTTCTATTTCTTTTATTTATTTGATTTCATTTTCCAATTTTTATTTTTGTTTATTTCATCGCCCGTGCTTGCCCACCCGCTATAAAAAAAAAACACTTTTGAAGTACATGGTTACACAGGTGATGTACACAGTAGGTTAAATTACCTCCAGATTGATCCGTTATGCCACCGCCCTGTAGTAAGTCTTCCTAGAGTCGGATAAAGGAAAAAAAAAGCGGATATGCTTGAGGCAACGATGACATCAACATACATACAATCAAGAAGATGGAGCAGGTAAGATAGTAAACTATGACCTCATAAGGCTCGGTGGATTTGTTGAGACCGGGTCATTCCCTCTCAGTGGTCTGGAAGACGTGTAGACCAAAGAAGTGTTGCGCATTTGAAAGTCTCTGCTCAGCTTTCAGGATCATATTCTCACTGACACGGGCTGCAACCCATGTCAAACAGGCTACCTCTACTTAGTCGTCTCTTACGACACGTAAATGGACACATCGGGCTAATTGTACATCTCTGGACCGGCACATACAGGATGACCTATAATTATTAACATTTCAATCCTGCATATGATGGTGATGCGTTTTCTGCATTACAAGAAATGTCAGACGCTGTACACAGCAAAATCAAAACTTAAATGTATATTTAAACCAACACTTAAAATCTCACAAAGAAGATCTAAGATAATATAGAAGTGACAACACTTAACAGCTGCATTAATATTCATTACATAACATAAATGCGAATTCAGAGTTTATGTAAATGCTGCCGAATGTGTATTATGCTACAAGCAGTATTAGAATAACAAATTATGATTTGCAAAAAGGTTCGTAAGTAAAGTGACTCCAATTTGTAATGTCAAATACACATGTGTCCGAGATGAAATACAAGTAAAATCACATGGCTAATATAAAGATTTATAGAAAACCATGTAACAATGGCACAGTTACTGAGATAGTGATGATTATATAAATAATTGCTCTATCGTTAGAAACGTGAGTTGGAAAGTAGGCGATGAAGGTCAATTAAAAAAGGTTGTAGCATGAATATAGGTTGCAAGGCAATAGTATACTGCCATACGTGTTAGTTTATTCTGTAATATTTATCACCGATATAGTTACAATAATTGGTTGAAAGGAAAAACAATTGACATGGACCTGTTTTTTGGCTTGCATGTCGATCCTATTTTTGAAAAATATACATCCACATTCAATTATCATTTTTTCTTAAATGCACTCTTTAATCTGATGCAGCCTCTTTTGCACTTTCATGTCAATATAGTTCTAGTCATAAGTCTTTGCAAACTGATTCACACAGGGTAATGTGTATATCTAAAATATAGATCACATTTCATTATTTGATTTTATATTTCAATTTCAGTACATACTGAATGCAAAATGCGAGGTATTACACAATGTAGTCTTAACATCGAATAAATCTAGATGCCAATAAATCTATATTGAATATTACTTCATGCATATACTATGTAAAACGTCTAACATGGTAACTGATGTGTTAGTTTCGATGCATATATCTAAATACGTGATTGATGTAATTTTAATGGTGTCATGAATATATTGTGTGTTTGACGTTTGTCCAGAATGTTCTAGAAGCATACTATTAAAAGAAACACATTCTGGTCATATTATTGTATGTTATAACTTTGTATAATTTATGATCAATTACATTATGCATTTGTATTTTAATAGCAGCCATTCTTGAATCATGTTTATTTACTTTCGGATATCACAAACATAAACACTCATAATCTTAATACAAGTTGTTTTTCTCCTTGATCCTGTGTTTTTCTTTGCCATTTATTTTAATGGCATAAAGGTTAATTCGTTAATATTGTGTCAAAGAATATCCTTTTTTCGTTAATACTTTATTTTTTCAAGGTCCTTTGAACATTTTATACGCCATGATATTGTGTTACATATATTATGCTTGTTCCTAACCGATGCCCTCTATATCCATGCCAAGTTCCCAAAATAATGGAATATTTAAAGGCACTATTGTTTTAGAAGTAATATGTCGATGTCAGTAATGTATTCCATTTCATATCTCGTTTTGTATTTTAACATTGTAAAGGTTAAACAGTTGTGAACATGCGTATTTTAACTTTATACGCTCTTATGCAAACGAAAAATGTTAATTTATATTTTAATGTTTCTTTCTTTGCTCATACGGAGTATTGATTAATAATGCTTCGTATACATGGATCTCCAACTATCTTATATCAAACGCCAACGTTTTGATATATAACCCAGAATTTGTAAACACTGAATTGCATTTATCAGTTATTAGGTAGATTTCCTCTTTACTTTAGAGTGCCACCGATATGTTCACCATTTTATAATTTTAAGATTATAATCATATTTACACATAACGGAAACCGCCTCGGTGGCATAGTGATCTGAGCGTCTGCATTGGAAGCGGAGGATAATGGTTCTAACTTCGGCCGTGTTATCCCAAAGACCAAGTGATATTTTAACTAGATGATAGCGATGGCGATCTCGACCTTAACGTATAGTATATGTTTTATATGTGAAGCTGCTAGTTGTCATTATGATCCACATTGGAGATTTTATTACTAAACTATCATCACAACCATTACTAAATGTTGATATTGTCAATTGGGAAAAATAGACCAATGCTGCAAAACGAGTGTCTCTCAGAATTGAACAATTAAGTGAAATTTGTTTTATTAATTATACTTCCTTATTTTTCAATACAATTAAATATTATTGCAGTGGGATAATCACATTCACATTCTTTGAAAACGATAGCAAGAAGATAATCAACAAGGATTATTTGAGCGAAGTACCGCACATAAAACAAATCTTATGAACATACTAATAATAATATAATTAGATAAACGTAACACGTTGATATGACGGAAAGCGAATTCATAATAAACACGATTCGTTACTAAACTTGCCGCTCTGAGGCGCTAAACAATTGATATTGATGGTATTTGTATGATCAATGTTCAATTCATCAGCATACCATATATCCCCCCTTAAGACATATGTCGATTACCTACTTAGCAATCTATGTATTTGTGTTTCTCGGACTTGTAGCATTACAGAGTCAGTTGTATGTATACAATCTTCAAAGGCAAGCAGACGGTTTCCTTTTTTCGACAAATACAATGTACTGCTACAAATATAAATATTCAATTATATTCTTTATATAATTATTTCTTGTTTTTAACCGAATTAAACACGGTAATTAGCCACGTGTCAAGCTCAGCTACGTTGACACTTCCATCACTGACTTAATACGTCTCCACTTTGATATTCATATGCGCTGGTGATGTTTCAAATGGAACTTGCGAGTTTTCTTCAACGTATGATCACGCATATGTTATCGGTTTTCCTTATTATACCGTTCATTTCGTACGTGTTCTTTCCATCTCTGATGATCTATGCTAGCCTCCTGCTGATTGATTGTATGTTATGAGTCTTCGGCTTCGACTGGCTCTCGCAGTTTTCAGGATTGATTAGCGCGTGCCTTATTACTATAGGTGACACGGTGAATATTATTTATTAGTGTGGACAAGTATAGAATTGGGTGAACATATAATAGAGTAGATAAGAGTTTGGTGGTCCGTAACTGTTTAATAATGAAAGATAACATTGTAGTAAAATACGTTTTTAGAGCGTATCATATCTGTAATTTAAAGAAAAATATAGACAATATTATATGGATGAAATATTAGTATTTGTACATGCTTGAATTAGAAGTACTCAGTATTAAGTAGCACCTGATTCATTTGTTGCAGAATCAATAACGTGTAGTATGCACATGTAGATAATAACAACTGTCACGGCTCATATGGTGTTCTGTACACGGAAGCTTGAACCAAGGAGCGTTGTGCATGGTTAAATGCAGGTCTAATCATTAGCACCCATAACGTTTAAATTATAGAAGTTTGAATATGATGGTCTTGCCATATGTTTGCTATGGAATTTGAATTAGTACCGTGAGTCCTATATAGGACCTCTACAATAATAGGAAGTTGTAGCGTCCATAGTTATCACGTGTATCCGATTAATTATTTCAGTGGTATTTGCATATAATAATAATAATGGAGTCATTTTCATAGCTTGCATGTGATGTTGGAGAACGAATCTATACAAAACACAGATTGAAAGTATTGTTGACACTGGACAGGGGCAGAAGATAGCTAATTATATTGTAAAGGGAGAACAAGCTCATTAGACTCCTAATACCAAAGACTATGATCACCTTGACAGCACTTACCTATTGCATCGGCTGCATAAGATAAATTGAATGTTAAGTTTGGTGTACATGTAAAATATTTATTTAATGATTTTTCAAAGTCAGTCCGGCACCTCTTAGTCTAGTCAAGTGCAAACTTATATTTTCCCTCGTTTGTTTCAGTTCTTCCTGTCATCGAATCAATTTATTTTCTCTGACCTTTGATGAACGTTCTATGATTTTGGGACAGATGGCGTGTATCAATATGATTTACAGGGACTGTTCCATTTAGTTCTTCCCTAATAAGATCCAGGCGATCCCGGTAACTAGCAGTGTCTAGATCAGTGTTAATGTTGAGTACCTCTAGATCGTCTGTTCTCTTCAAATTTATAATTCATTTCTTACAAAGTGTGTATTCATCTTCAATATTTATTTGTAAACGTGTATAAGCTGAACAGTGACACAACTAGGTTTCATCATCAGATGCATGTCTCTTACCCAATGTGCATAGTTTGTTAGACAACATTATTATGCAGTTCAGTTCTCTTCCTTAAATTTACCGAGTAGCTAGCCAATAAAGTGATAAATTATATCAGTTCCTGAATATTGCCTAGAAGCATGGACTTACTTTATCATCACAATATTTTTGCACATATTTTGCATCCTCGATCTTACTTCCTATTCTGGCCCGTATCAGTTTGTCAGCAGGCTTTCCATCTCTAACATCAATGTCAGCATTATATAAACTTTGTAGTTAAGTTATTTAATTTTGAATAAGATGATGTTTCCATATGTTTACTGTGGTAGTTGAATTAGTACCGTGAGTCCTGTACCTTTCGTAGCGTTTTGGGGTTAGGTGAGAGATTCCAGCAGAGTTTGAATTGTTTACACGTTTCTGAAATATAACTTCTCCACATCGGTAAACTTCAGAGAAACAGATGCACCAAAATGGGATGCCTTTATTATAATTCCAACGCGTGTTTGATGCAACAAAACTAATTTTGGTACCTTTAGCCCGTTTGGGGTTCAGTATATTGCAGTGGTACGGAAGTTCCAATTTGACCTATTTTTTGAGCTCGTTTTATATAAGTATTCGGCGCTAGACCGGTGTGTCACAATTTCTTCGTGGGTATTCCCATTATATTATGAACTGGAGGCCATGTTTAATAGTCGCACACATATTACAAATTCAAAACAGCAACAAAATCTGAATAAAACACATTGATAATCAAGTCATTTAACCTTATTTTTCTCTTTCTCTTTATTAGTATTCCTCGAGCCGATATCTTTGTCAAAGTTATTGACTTTTTGTTTTTTTGTAGCGCCGTCTTATGAAAGTGTTTTTATGCTAATTGTGCTGTTTTCGGACAGACCATTTTTTAAAGCTATATTTGCGGAAAGTGCTTCAATTACAAACAAAATATTTTAGTTAAAACAAAATGCTTTTTAATACATACTTTAGCGTCCCTGTTAAACAAGATATACTTACATGAACTGTTCTTTAAATGAATGTTTATTGCAAGAGTATGAATGAACAATAATACAGGATAGTCTCTTATGTGACTGTGACATATGACGTACTAATGTTAATGTGGTAGTATTAGATCTCTCAGTAATTAATTATTTATAAATAACGATAAACTAAGATATTTTCAGAGATTGTGTAGCCAACTAAATTATATTGATTAAAATATCGAGTGCTATATATTTTTTACATTAAATATTATGAAATCACACACATCTAAATTTGTAAAGCAGACAACGTGTTAAAACCAATAAGAATATCCTCTATTCACCATTAGTTAACAGTCAAGTTTATACTAAAGCCGGTCTTAGCCAAACGCATGGGTTGGGTTCCTTTTTCATTTTTCTTCACCGGTATTAAGCGTTGATGCTCGATTTCGTTTGACGTTTATTACTTGTTCCTCTGTTTAGCAGTCGGTAACATTAGTTTCTACACTTAAACTTTCATAAAGTTCTTGTTTCCAATCAGTTTTAGTATATCGTTAAGGGCAATCACTTTAGAATTATCAATGGAAGGGGTTGTTCTTGTAGTAGGTATTATTAGTTGTACAGATGTCTGCGAATCAGAATATAATGGGAGCTAAATCGACATTATTTGACTGCCAATATGTCTGTATAATCAACAATCCAATTTAGCAATATCCCATACCATTTTCCATGGTCTTAACGTAGTTCCTATTATTAGCGGTCCATAATATAAAACAAAATATCATATTTTAAGCTGACAGATAAGGATATTCCTTGTCCACTTTGATACCAAAGAGAAATACGTATTTTGAGTATTATAGCTTCAGACCACTTGCCTGTCCAAGATCATGTTTTACTACGTTGTTTTCCATTAGGAAAATATATTACATTATATGATTTTGGCTGTCAAAGGACATCTGTAGAGAAATTTAAACATTTAAAGTAAATAAAGTAAAAGCGTGTCAATTAAGTTTTTTTGCGGTATGTGAGGAAAATATATTATTGTATACATTATATGTTTTATTGTATACATTATATGTTTTCTACTGTCCGAAAACATTTCTCGAGCGAAATTGAACTTTGTACATATACTTTGAGTCTTTGAACGCAAAGGATTGAAACTGTTGAAGATATTTGACCTTTGTGATAAATTAACTGTCATTAAAAGTAAGATTATTTGATCGCCTTACCAAGATATGAATTTTATTTATCAAAAGTCATTCAAGATGTTTGGAATCAACCATTATACACATTCTAGTATTGCAGGTAAGACGTATTTTCCTTGTACAATATTATTACATAATTGTCAAGATCATAAGGAATATTACACCCATAGATTATTTAAATATTATCTCTGAATTCTGTAGGAGATAATACGATAAATGAATTGAAAACACACACACACACACACAAAATCAACATAGCTGTTTAGATTTGAGGTCGAATATTATGCAAATAATACTATTGTACAATGTTTGTGCATTTGTAGATTATTATGTGTTCGATTAACATCCGGATCCCTTGTACGATGTGTTTAAATGATAATCGTAATGAATACTTATTTCATCTGTTCACCGTCTGTCTTTCATGTTACATGATTACTGAAGGTTTAGGAATACATATATAGACTTTAAGAAACGCATGAAGCTGTAGAAACAATAGATGTTGTTAATGATCTTTACGTTTATGTATATATGGATAATTGCTCGTGCTAAAATACATCCTGACATATTGATATAATTCAGCTCGTGAGCATTTGTAGATAAATATTGTAAATAGACGATAAATCCCCGTATTGTACCACATTACGTATCAAAAGGCAACATGCTCTCTCAATCTTTATCTTTCCCTGTTTTTATTTAGAATACATTGGTTAAGAAATCCTGAAATGACGTAGGCTGACCACTTGATACATCATAGCCAGTACTTCTGGATAGAAACGTCCTTATGAGGTCTCAATGAATGTGACTGAATATAACGACATTTCATTAAAATCTAATAGGGCTGGAAGGTTTAATGTAAGTACTATTCATTATAATCTTATTCTATAGACTTTCAGTCAACATCGTGTATCTTGTTGTAGTACTTGGAGTACTTAATATCGTAATCTGTAGAGAAATCAAATTAACTTATTAAGTAAGTATGTATCTGAAATATTACAACCGATACATGCTAAAATATTTTTGGCTTTGTTTATGCGCTGAACCTATTATTTTAATTGCATAATGTTCACTGTATATCCGTAATATATATCCATATGAGGAGTGCAAACTTGTTACCATACTTTCTTCTAAAAGATAGATAGTTCTGCACAGCTAATTTAGCAGTCACGAAATAACTGAACAAACTGAAATTATTTTTAGTGCTTGAAATATTTTCTTCATAACGTTAGGACGGTTTGATTAAAAAGATTTGGTTGTATTATGAAATGTTCCCTTTTGAGATATCGTGAATGATTATGTTCCAAATATGCATGTTAGCTAATGAAAAAGAATCATCATTAGACGCTTCATATAGAGTCGTTAAATTTATTTCTTCTTCTGAATTATATTATATTCTAAATTATCTTAAGTCATTCATATTTTGTTTGAATTTGAGTAGAATGTATTAATATCTTAAACTTTATGGAATATGAAAGTACATTTTCTTCAAAAACTATCAATCGTTTCGAAGTTACCATCGGCTATGCCATTTTTCTTTCGGCTCTAGAGACGTGATATTTATATATACCAGTAAACACAAAATGTTGTGCATATACATTTGTAAAACAGAACATCATTTTTCAAAGTCAATTAATTATAAGGGTATTGTTTCAAATATATGAACTGAATAGGATTTTCCCATCTGGGAATATCAGGTTTAAACTTTTAGGAACTAATGTTTATCCAACAGAGATGTTAGTGCTTAAAATATGGGAGCAACATATATGTTCTTTCATATGATTATTATATTCAACATATCAAGAAATCTGCATTGCTTTACACTGTCAGTCAGGACAATGCTTATATCGTATGGTTTTACGCAGGTTAATATTGTACAAAAGTCGCTTGTAGGTAGTTTTCCAGTTTCGTTGTTTTTTTTAAACATTTTGTATACTTTCTTATCTTTTCACTTCAGTGTCCTTAAATAAGATGAAATGAAACTTTGTTTATCGGAACATGAATGTCTCAACATATATTCGTTTGATAGTCTGATATTGCGGTAGAATAAACGTTTTAAAAATATTTCATATATATATATATATATATATATATATATATACATGGTTGACGGAATCACGATACGAACAATTATATTGCGTGATAAGACAACGTTATCATCATATAAAACAATAGGTTCATAACTGATGAGCACATCTGCGTGACATATAATGCATTGTATTGGCTATGGCTTATGAGACAGCAAATGACGAAGCGAGTAATGGATAAAAAGACAATAGGCGCTTTATTGAGTCCAAAGATTAGTTTCACGGAGACATGACAATATCAAGATTATTATATTTGAATTGTTGCAAAACAGGACTGCTGATAATGCGTGTATTTATATAGATGTCTATATTCAGATTGATAAGTTCGAGAATTAAAAAAGGATGTACGTTTAACTTACACAACTGTCTGAATTAATCAGAAAAATTTAACTTAACACGTTTGCTTTATATTAAGTAAAGCTTGCATAAATGTAAATTTAATTAGTACTAGGGAAAAAAAGAAACACTTGACACAGATTGACAGTATTGTTTATCACTGTAACATTTTGTAATGGAAGTTGGAGAAATGCACATAAATAAATTTGGTATAGCTATAGATCAATACATGCTATTTTCAACGCAATAATATATGGTAAAATGATGCAAGATTCCAACGATTATTTACCCAAGGCATACATCTTGTTATGACATAGTTGTCTCTCTATGTATATCCAAATAAAAATCAAGAAGGTAAACATATCTTTGGATGATATTTGTTCTAAGCAAATCTCATTGACAAACAGAAAATTAAATGGTGAAATTCAGGTTTCGCCTCTTTAAGCAGGAATATGTAATATGATAGTTTCCCAACATAGATAGAGTGTCCCGCACCAGCCGTCTGTCTATCTGTTCATATATATATATATATATATATATATATATATATATATATATATATATATATATATGTATAAGTGTATATATGTATGTATGTGTGTGTGTGCCAGTATGCGTGTGATTGTGTGTCTGTGTCACTTTTTAAATAATTTCATATACATATCTTCCGTTGCAAACTAAGAAAGTACTTCATTGTTCATGTATCTGAGTTTCAGTGTGCGCGTTGTTTCCTTTCTGACACATATTATTGAAGCAGACATACATCTCTCATTGCAGCGAACGTTGGCTTGATAATGGACTGTTGGCTTTAGATATTGCGTCGGCCAGAGAACAATGTGTCTTTATTGTATGACGCACCATACAGTTGCTCTTCAAAGACGCATAATTACGATGCTGATGTATACAATGCTGTAGTTATATATCACCTGTTCATCATTTTTCAACAACACATTTGCTTAAGTTTGGATTTAACCATGTAAGTCCTATTGTCATGTGTGCAAGGATATACAACTCTTACCTCTCAACATTATGTCAATTTCTATAACTCTCCCTCAGTTACAGAATAAGATGTAGTACATCACAATGTTATCTTAGGAAATGCGACTCACATATAGTGTCCACAATTTCACGTTGTGTTAGCACGGAATGTCCGTTAAGCATGAAAGCGCAGAGGATGCTAGTGGTATGGTCACTCTGTACACCGTCATGTTAGAAATTGTAAATCAATGACTGAATTAGCTAAGCTATGTCGATTGTTTTTAATATGATATTAAAGATTTACGTTATTGAAGTCTGTCTGGGGTTACAAACCACTGGCGTGGTATATTCTGTAGAGTGTACATAATTACATTCCTGTAATTCACAATTTGAAAGGAAAGTGTTTGCGTTTGTAAACATTTTCTTAACATTGACTTTAAGGTATAATGGTTTTGGTTGAGTTATAGTCATAGGGGCATTAAGATGGATAGTTCTTTTTGAGAACGAATATAAATGTGGAAACATCGATTGACATGCTATACTTGATATTATCCGCTGCTATCACTTTCAATTTGCTATAGATGGCGGCCAATAATAATGGTAGAGGATGAACCTGCGAATACCCCCCCCCCCCCCGGAAAGACCACCGACCACGATAAGCTACTGGCAAGCTTTCTCACATATCCACACTTGATCCGACGCATATAGAGGTGAGATGGCAGCGATCCGTAACGGAGAGCGCTTTAGACCACATATATACGACAGAGATGTTGAAAAATAAAAGTACCTTACATTATTAATGTAAGTTCATCTTTAAAGTTCAGTGATTTTAAATAGTAAATTTAGTAAATCAAGAGAACGATGACAATAACCAAGTTTAATGAATGCAAGACGAATGTAATGTAATGTTTTTAGTTGCAAAGATGCATGCAGTCAGTAAAGCTGGAATACATCTAAGCAGTATTGACGGACATGATCAATTTGACAACATGTCTAATGTTGTTTTTTTTCATAATTTATCTTATTGCTATTTAGTTTAGGCAACTTTTTTTATGATCGCATACTATGATGCTCAGTCGAGGGCGTTTGTTAAGACTCAGTGTTTTTGCAAAGGTCAATTTCCAATGTGTTCAGTGTCCAGATCTAGGTTCTTTCTCTTATCTTTAGATTAAAGCTTGCAATTCTAAGTTTTGTTATATATAAAACTGACTATGACATTCCATTAAATTAATTAAACTAATGAAACTAACTTGACTAGTCAGTCAGAAGGCAATAAAACAAATCACAAAAATGTGGACTATTTCTTATTGGTTAGAATGTAAAAGTGATGTTTCTAAACACTATATATCTTGTCACAAATGTAAGCGTTTGGAAAACTCAATCAGAAGATACTATAGCTAATCTGCAACATATTCTTGCATCCATTCAACCATTCGGCCATTTAGCAGAACATTGGAAGACCGTGTCAGCCCTTACCTACGACCACGTGATTCAGCCCATACTCTCTGACTAGAATGTTTGCATCCACAAGATTTCCAGAGTCGCCTCAATTGAACAACATTAAAATTCATTCCATTGTAAAGGTTTGATTATAGTTTGATAGACTTTTGGCCTTCAAAATAAGGTTTTATAAAACTTCAACGTTTGCGTAATATGATTAGATTTTATTTCTTTGATCTTGGAACACATATGGGTAAGAGTACTCGTTTAAAATTGTTTGCTGTTAAGAAATCAGTTTTAGTGCTTATAAACTGTATGTAACATACTGTCTGTTAATCATTGAGGATATTAAGATAGAAAGGTTTACAATGCATATTTGGTGATTATTTTAACCATATTTATAATTTAAAATTATACGTTGTCAGAGATGTGTCATGCTGAATGAACTCTTTTTCAATCTTCGCAGTGAAAACTGAAATTACGGCATGACTAAAATAGGAAGGGTTAGCATTTTTATTATCGTGATAGTGTGTAAAATCCCCTTCAGGCTAAAATAGTATGGTCTGTATTCAGTCGAAACAAATGTGTCATTAAATCAATTCTACCCCAAAAACAGAAACACGCGTGTCTTATAAATATGTTAAATTAGACGATTGATAGAATTGGCTATTTAGCTATGTTAATCATTCAGTCATTTATTGTACATGTCCACACTGGTGGGAACTAAATAACGGCATGGAATAGGATTTTATTAAATAATCTTTACAGACACATTCAAATTTGCATTTATTCTTTTAATATGAGTAGATAGTTCTACATGTTGCAACATATGAAATCCATCATGACGTTGAATTTGCCGTTCATTCACTAATAAAAATAAAAATCCTTCTTAAATAAGAAATCTTCTCAAATAGAAATGTTTGAAAACATAACGTCAATATTTCTTGGAATATTATGTGTTTCTACCAGACAAACCAGACAAACATATCTGGAACTAACCATTTTCTGGTGAAACCAGATCCATCTGAATATGTCCACACTGGTGGGAACTAAATAACGGCATGGAATAGGATTTTATTAAATAATCTTTACAGACACATTCAAATTTGCATTTATTCTTTTAATATGAGTAGATAGTTTTACATGTTGCAACATATGAAATCCATCATGACGTTGAATTTGCCGTTCATTCACTAATAAAAAAAAAAATCCTTCTTAAATAAGAAATCTTCTCAAATAGAAATGTTTGAAAACATAACGTCAATATTTCTTGGAATATTATGTGTTTCTACCAGACAAACATATCTGGAACTAACCATTTTCTGGTGAAACTAGATCCATCTGAATATATATTGACTATTGAAATGTAAACAATGTCACCCAAACAGGAGTATTTCCATTGACAAGACTCGTGGACTGCATAGGCAAGAATGAAAAATTCAAAATATCGCAACCAGTTCGACTTTGAGTAGGGGTCTAGGAAATTCATCTCATCAAAATAGCAAAATAAATGTCGTCATTCGTAACTCGAGATGGACTAAATCAATGTAAATATCGGATGCTCAGTATGAAATATGCTTCAAGGTTTTCATGGTTCAATGAACATGATAACATCTTGTCTAGATACATGTGACGCTTACACATATGCCACCATTTAGGGAACACGCTGATACCATCCGGAAACGTATAAATTGAAGAAATGCATATAATATGTATGTAAATCTTGATATATAATAATTACATAGTTGGACATTTGCAAATGATATAACCCACCAATTGCAATAGAGAAATATGTGCAAGACTCGTTAAGACGCGAAACACATATTCATTACAATATTGTTTAATTTTTGGCATTTTAAAACTTAAAAACAAACTGTATAACGAAGATCAATATGCTAAATAATTCATTAGCAATTCATTTCTCAATGTTAATTTTACCCAGTCAAGACCAATTAATATCTCTTTTTAAATATTCACCGTGCAATGTGATAACGTATGAAACTTGTGTGTATGTATTTTCAATTTGTTTTCAAGTTATTGTTTTCTCTGACACTGATATATCTTTCGGAATGAAATGCAATTTCTCACGAAATAGTCTCTTTGCACGCCATTTTAATCAATAAATGTTGGACAGTCTTATTATTTTTTTACACAGCACTGTCCATTACAAACTACACAATTAAATAATCAGAAGCAACCCGAAATGGCGTGATCGAGCTTTCATGTGATTCAGCATTGTTATCGTTGCTATGCAGCGTAATTTGGAACTCATCATTACGCGACATGTGGATCATCTCATACCCATCCATGCACGGTCTGGAAACCATGGGTACCATCTCCATGATCTTATTGACCTGAGCATTTTGAGATGTGTTGGTATGATTCATGTGTACATCCTCATCCGGAGGTATCAGCAGAGGTATTTCCGATGCGATAGGCGTAATATATAAATCAGAATCGCATTTTGCAGGTACCTGGTGTCGTTCTACAACAAAATGATCATTGCTTTAACAAGATGCTGCCAAAGTTCTTTTTTAATTATAAGTGATTGCAATGTAAAATTTGTAATGTTAAATGTTCCTAAAACAAAATATATGCACAAACTAAAAAATTATGAAATGAATACAAATAATTTGTTTCCTCCAATAATGATATGGTTATTGTAATGACCACAACTAGTCCTTAGTAAATGAAAAAATGCATATTTCCTACATAGAACGCTATGTATTTATTCATACTCGAACATAATTTAACGGTTGATATTGTGTGCGATAGGTCTTTAATGTGTTCCTAACGTTTAATATATATATAATAGGGTTATAATGGAGAAAGCAATGTGTATTGCGGGAATACAAACAGCAAAGAATTGCTGACATCAATTTTTAAAGAAAGTTTCAGCTTGCAAAACGTATAATCAATATAAAGTATTCAATATATCAAAAATTAACCATCTAAACACAGGTCTGAAACAATTATGATTGCACGTTGTTATTACCTGCTTCAATGCTGCGTGCTCTCTTGAGTCGAATCCATATTATATAGCACATAATGAGATTGATCACAAGAAATACTCCGATTGTGACAAGAAAAGCGTAGACCGGTACATGAACTGTAACAATATATTAGACGATGTAATTTAATATTGCCAGACGCTAAATCTCCTAAGATACTTGTAACATGTACAGACCTCCAGCAGTCATATTTGTTATTTCCTCGTCAGATTAATTATCAAACGAAGCGAAGGAAACACAAAAGAATGGAAACATAACCACTCTTATCATCCAAATGAGCATTAACTTATTGGACAGGAAAAGTTATTTTTTTTGGGTATAAATTAATAATTGGTTACACATCTTATAGGTGCGTGGACAGGACTCAATAAATACACTGATGTGATCGATATTCATTATTACAGAACACTCTAAAAATCCATCACAATTTTGTATATAATATATTGCTACTTTGACTTCTCTTGGATTCAGTTAATGCATATGTGTGTATTATCAAGATTACAGATTCAATGTGCACTCACGTGAAAGAGTTAAGGGAATATGGAGCTTGGACTTCCATGCACATTTAAACAACACTCTCCTACTATCGACAGACGAATGTTTTACAAGAACGAGAAATCAAAACAAATTAATTAAGACGACCTTGCAGTTCCAGCATATATTACCAGAAAAATATGTCATGTATACCTCATACGTTGGATCAAACTGAGACGGGGAGAATGTCAGATATTTATTTAATTATGTCAGATTCATCACTGCGTTAAAATGAGGTGCATTTTTAGGACATTTGTATTCAAGAGTTTGCAGGATAATTTCACTTGATTTGAAAAGGAAAATAAACTAGTGATGCACAATAGAATCTAACAAAATAATATTATGCTTCGTTGTCGACCTCATTGGTCAAAGCTGCATATTAGTCTGATGAAGCGAGAGTGAAACACCATCGGTGTGTATATTACAATGGTATAAAAGTATGTGGCCATTTGTTTTTAATAGTATATACGGTTTTCCTTTATAACGGTTTCATACCATGAATATCTGCAATACATTTATTTATTCATAGAAAACATGCGATGTTCGTTCCTCTTTTCTGTCCGTATTATGCTACGTTTTGTAAAGCTTGACGAAAAGAATAATTCATAATTTTGATTTCATGTGTAAAGCGGATTTCATGGCAAACTCGTGATAATGCTACAATTGCTACTTATGATGCTTGTCGTTGTAAGGATGTTTTATAGCTAATAGTTTTGACGATATTTTAACGCTTTATTAGGTAAAATAGAGAAAAAAAAAATGGCAGTTAAATGCCTTTCCAAATTAGTCGATCCAATGTTTTTCATGCGTCGGTAGTGATTCCGAGACCGTTAGATGTTGAGTCCGAACGACTATCGCCTTAGCTACAAATCGGTGTTGGGAGGGACTACGTTTGTATTGGATACATTGATCTAACTTTGACCTCTTTTCGGTGGTTTTATACCAAGCAATTCAATATTTCGTATATTGACATTTACCTTCGAAGCTTATCAATACCTTTTTTTGGAGAGCATCAACGGTTGCAAGTTAATATTTTGACAAAGAAATGCTATACGAAAACCAATAATGTACGTTTATGAATATAGTGCAAATTATAAGATTGTCTGAAAATGATAAACAATATATTACACTTTAAATATTCATTTTTATTACGCAATATTAATGCAGAAAAATAAATAATGGTATATAAAAATCGTTCATGCTGCTTGAATTATAAAAATCCACATGGATAACAATGTTGATGAATGGTGATACTCTCTTGATATCATGCTCTTTTAAAATCTAACACTCACATATCCAATCACGTTAAATGAAGGAGAGGGAGCGGGAGTTAATAATGTGTTGGATGAAATGATTTCAAACAGCAAACACGTGCATATTAAATTCCTGCATGTCGAGAAAGGAATATAATTGATTGATAAATTGATCGGATTTTAACGCTGCACCCGCAATGTTAGGCAATTTAACGCCATACAACAGATTATATGTATAATCGTTTAAAAACGATACAAAGTTTCATATCGACCAGCGATATCAGAACCAAAGAGTTGAAAGTTAAACGGTAAAAAGGTAGCAGTAAAATATAAAAAACTGCCCGACTTACGGGAGATGTAAATAGTGTTTGTTAATGAAGACAGATGAAAAGGTGTTGAAATTAAGGAACGGGATATACATTCCATACAAAAGCTCTAGTTGATATCATAAATGTCAGGAATTCTATATTGCAAGTGAAGCGTATTGCATTCAAATGCTCCTTCATATCACGCGCATTGCAAGACTGATTGCTAGAAAGCAGTTGGTCAAAACATTATATCATAAAGTGATTAACAGCAAGAAACACACTCTGGTGGGTCATCGTGTTTTAGTATGTGGGAGTTGATTATATACGTATGACCAATTCGAGTCCTAGGCAATGACTACCTCCTACCCACGAATAGTTCTGTAGGAAAGAGTCGATTCTCCTAGTGTTGGCGTGGAGTTTTATATTCAGTGCATCATTCCACGATGCCGGCCACTTCTGGTGTGCTGACTCTTTGATACTATGTTCAAAATCAGTATACGATATTTTCAAATCGGGTGGTTCTTGGGATAGGGCCGGTTTAGCAGTGCGATCTACATTTGTATTACCTTTACTTCCCGTAACCAACGTTATGGTTTAATGTGGAAGGCACTCAGCGCATCATGTGTGACGAACATATTGGTTAATAATGGGTCCTCTAGGTTTCTTTTGTGTAGAGACTAAATTACGCATAGTGCGCCAGAGAAGGTAATGCTGTTTAAAGTACGTTTTGTTTCGATATATTGCATAGCAAAGGATCTATTGCTCTGGTTTTGACAGAAAACATTGATGTATCATTTGGCGAGCGACACTTTGTTATGTGTTTGTCTCTAGTAGCTGCAAACTTTTCAGCATACATGATTGTGAAGTTTCTAACTTCTGTGTGGAGTTCATGGTAAAAGTTCTGGAAGATGGAATTGTGTGTCGCATAGTTTGTTCCATCGTGTAACATAAAGAGTACGTTTGGTTGTTTAAGGAGCAAGTTAGGTATTTTAAAGGCTATCGCGTTCTGAAGTTTAGACAGATCATATATGTTATTGTCAAAGATGGATGATATTGTAATCCTAATTAAAGGCATTTGGTTTCTTTTCGTACAAGGTTTTATATATGGGTTGAAAAACAACCAGTAAAGAACGGCCCAGAGGGTTTGATATTTCTTGATGATGAATTGGGTTAAGCATCTTCAAATACGACATTATTGCTGAAACGGAAACAACGTAACAATCGTCTAGTTTGGAGCGAATACTGTCTATACAAATTGACGATGACTCTTTTATCCTCACTCATGGTCACTACTACTTTAAGTAAATCTAATGTTTCAAGCATTTAGCTTTCAGATTTTTTAGGTGTGGAATCAGAGTCAATTTTCTGTTAAAGATAATACCTAAAAACTTCGCATTCCTCAACAACTGGAATAGGTGTTCAATCCAGCGTGAGTTTAGGCTCATCCTGATGTGTTAACAACTGATAGAAATCCATACATAACGTTTTTGATTTCGAGAATTATTATATTTGGACTGGACCAATTTCGAATCTTGCTGATATTTTGTTGTTTTAGTCTTTTGATTCCATTCATGTGCTTTAATCGATAACATCACCATATAACGAACAATCCAAAGCAGGAGGCAAAGACTTGATGCTTTTAATTTTGATATTGAAAAAAGTCACATATAAAATACTGCCCTTTGGACACACCATTTCCTACTCGTCCATATTTGAAACGGCAGAGCCCACGAGTACCTTGAATAATCTGAGAAAATGTTTTATATTAGAGAGGGTAGACGATCATTTAGACCAGTACTTTCAGATCGTGTCATAATCCTTTTCTAAATCAAAGCAAACCGATACATGATGTTCCCTTTGATACACACGTCGCGTATTAAAGTTTCCAGTCTAACCAGATGACCATTATTTCTAGGCCATAGTGAAAGCCACTTTGGAAAGGTGATATTAAATTTTTAGTTTACAAGTACCTAGAAGTGATCATTCGTTCCATTGTTTTGCACAGAGAGATAGAGAGAGAGAGAGAGAGAGAGAGAGAGAGAGAGAGAGAGAGAGAGAGAGAGAGAGAGGGAGAAAGAGAAAGAGAGAGACAGAGACGAAGGCATCACTATATAATTCTAGATATGATATATTAATGATGATGAGAAAGAGAGCTATGGAACAACTATGTGGTAGGCCAATATTGTTTGATGTTCTCATTGAGAATTGGTCATTTGTTCCTTCTGCCTGTACTTGCATTCCTGGACAAAGAGACTGCCTTCAACACAGTATGACATGGTGTCATATGATACTTGCTTTTATCTCGTGAAGGTAAGGAAAACATGTGTAAGTTAATACAACCTTCCGAGATATCAGGGCCCGTGTTCACAACGACTTGCACAACCTGTAAACAAAGGTGTTGGTCAAGGATGAACGCTATCAGTGTGGCTATTATTATTCATGATACATGACCATATATCTTTACTAGATTCAACAAAATCTAATATATTAGCTGATAACACAACCCTGCTATCATCATCATCTAATGGCATATGTGTTTTGCCACAAGGACTAATATCAAAAACTTTGAACTTGAGGTAGTCAGTCAGTTCACGTACCTCGGCTCTACCGTCACAAACATCCTAACGCTCGATGCTGAGCTCAAGAAGCGGATTGGAAATGCATCATCTACTCTTTCCAGGTTGCCGAAAAATGTGAAACTACATTATGCTGACCCTAAACACGTGTACCGTGCCTGCGTACTAAGAAATCTCATGTATGCCAGTGAAACCTGGACTCATTACGTCTCACAAGAGTAAAAATTGAGCGCCTTTCACGAGCGAGGTCTCCAACGCTTACTCGGGATTACGTGGAATGAACGAGTAACAAACAACGATTTAGTTTCAAGTCTTTGCAAACTGATTCATCCCGGGTAATGTGTATATCTAAAATATAGATTACACTTCATTATTAGATCTTATATTTCAATTTCAGTACATAATGAATGCAAAATGCGAGGTATTACATAATTTAGTCTTTACATCGAATACATCTAGATTCCAGTAAATCTGTGTTGAATTTTACTTCATCCATATTATGTGAAACGTCTAACATTGTAAGTGACTGGTTAGTTTTGATGCAGTTATTTAGAAATACGTGATTGGTGTATTTAAATTGTAATCGTGTGATGAATATAAATATGGTGTGTCTGACGTTTGTCTAGAATGTTCTAGAAGCATAGTATTAAACAAAACACACTCTGGTCATATTATTGTATCTTATAATGTTTAATAACATTATGATCAATTACTTTATGCATTTGTATTTTAATTGCAGCCATTATGGAATACTGTACATTAATTTCGGATATCACAAACATATAAACTCATAATCTTAATGCAAGCTGCTTTTCTACTTTATCCTCTGTCTTTCCTCGACCATTTATATAAATTGCATAAATTCATTGATACACATTCTTGTGTCCAAGAATATCCTTTTTGTTGTTAATACTTTATATCTTCAAGGATTGTTGAATATTGTATACGCCATGATTTTGTGTTACATAGATTATGCTTGTTCCTAACCTATGCCCTCTGTATCCAAGCCCAGTTTCCAAATTAATGGATCACTTAAAGGCACTATTGTTTTATAAGCATTTTGTCAATGTTAGTTATGTATCCCGTGTCATATCTCGTTTTGTATTTTAACATTGAAAAGGTTAAATAACTGTGAACATGTGTATCATAACTTTATACGCTCTCATGCAAACGTAAACTGTTAATTTATATTTTAATGTTTCTTTCTTTGCTCACAAGGAGTCGTGATTAATAATGCTTGATTCGTATACATGGATCCCCAACTATCTTATATCAAACGCCAACGTATTGATATATAACCCAGAATTTGTAAACACTGAATTGCATTTATCAGTTATTAGGTAGATTTCCTCTTTACCTTAGAGTGCCACCTAAATGTTCGCCATTTTATCATTTGAAGATTATAATCCTATTTACACAGAAAGGATGACCGCGCCGGTGTCATAGTATGCAGAGAGTCAGCATTGGAAGCGGAGGATAATGAATTCTAACTCCGGCCTAGTCATCCCAAAGACCAAGTGATGCTTTAACTAGAAGATTGCGATAGCGGTCTCTATCTTAACGTATAGACTATATTTCATATGTGAAGCTGCTAAATGATTCGTGTCTAATTCTCACTATGATCCACATTGGAGATTTATTTACTAAAATATCATCACAACCATTACTAAATGTTAATATTGTCAAATGGAAAAGAGACCAATGTTGCAATAGGAGTGTCTCTCACAATCGAACAATTAAGTGTAATTTGTCTGATTAATTATACTTCCTTACTTTTCAATACAATTAAATATCTTTTCAGTAGGTTAATCACATCCAGATTCTTTAACAACGATAGCAAAAAGACAGTCCACAATGATGATTAGAAAGAAGTACCGCACATATACAAAATCTTATGAACATAATAATAATACAATCAGATAAAAGTAACACGCTGTTATGACGGAAAACGAATCCATAATAAACACGATTCGTGACTAAACTTGCTGCTCTGCCAAAACAAACACGGTAATTAGCCATGTGTCATGCTCAGCTACGTTGACACTTCCATCACTGAATTAACACGTTTCCACTTTGATATTCAGTTTTAATAATTCATATGTGCTGGTGAAAATGGAACTTAAGAGTTTACTTCAACGTATGTCCATGGGTATTTTATTACTTTTCCTTATCATACCGTTAATTCCGTACGTTAGCGGTGCTCTCTGCATCTCTGATTATCTATCTTAGCCGCTTGCTGATTGATTGTATGTGACGCGTCTTCGGCAGCGACTGATACTCGGCAGTTGTCAGGATTGCATTAGCGTCTGCCTGATTACTACAGGGCACACGGTACAAATTGAATATTAGTGTGGACTAGTATATAAATGGGTGAACAAATAATAGAGTATAAAAGGGTTTGGTGGTCCATGATTGGTTAATAATATGAGATAACATTGTAGTAAAAATATCTTTTCAGAGCTTATCATATCTCAAATTTAAAACAAAATATAGACAATATTATATGGATGCAATTTTAATATTTGTACAGTCTTGATTAAAAAGTACTCAGTATTGAGTAGCACCTGATTCATTTGGTTCAGAATCAGTAACGTGTTGTATGCACATGTAGATAATAGTAAATGTCATGGCTCATATCGTGTTCTGCACACAGAAGATTGAACCACGGAGCGTTGTGCATGGTTAAATGTATGTCTGATCATTAGCACTCATATCGTTTAAGTTATAGACCGTTCAATGAGATGGTCTTACTATATGTTTACAATGGAAATTAAATTAGTACCTTGAGTCCTATATGCGACCTATACAATAATAGGAGCAAGTTTTGTTAATGGTTACCACGTGATCCAGGGAATTAGTTCAGTGGTTGTTGTATATGATAATCATAATGGAGTCTTTCGTATGTTTTGCATGTGATGTTGGAGAACGAATCTATGCAAAACACAGATGGGAAGGGTTGTAGACACTGGACAGGGGCAGGATATAGCTAATGCTATGGTAAAGAGAGAACAAATTTATTAAACAAGAAGAATATGATCACCTTGAAGGCACTTAACTATTGCATGTGCTGCATAATATAAATTGCATATTTATTTGGTGTACATGTATCATATTTAATTAATGATTTTTCAAAGTCAGTCTGGCAACTCTTTGTCCAGTTAAGTGCAAAATTATACAATATATTTTCCTTCGTTTGGTTTAGTTCTTTCAGGCATCGAATCAGTTTATTTTCTCTGACCTTTAATGAACTTTCTTTGATTATGAGCCAGATGACGTGTATCAATATGATTTACAGGGACTGTTCCAGTTATTCCTTCCCTCCTAAGATCCAGGCTAGCCCGGTAACTAGCAGATGGGTTGTAATGTTGCGTACCTCTAGATTGTACGTTTTCTTCAAATTTATAAGTCATTCCTTACACCGTGTGTATTCATCTTCAATATTTCTTTGTAAACTTAAATTTGCTGAGCAGTGGCACAATTGGGTTTCATCATCAGATGCATGTCTTTTACCAAATGTGCGTAGTTTGTTAGACAACATTAATATGCAATTCAATTCTATTCCTTAAATTTATCAAGTAGCTTATGCAGTGATACATCATATCAGTGACTGAATATTGCCTAATAGCATTTACTTGCCTTGGCATCGCAAAGTGTTTGGACATACTTTACCTCGTTCATCTTGCTTCTTAGCTTGGCGAGTATCAGTTGTCAGCAGGCTTTCCATCCCTAACATCAATGTCAGCATTATATGAACCTTGTAGTTAAGGTATTGAATTTAGAATACGATGGTGTTTCAATATGTTTACTGTGGGTGTTGAATTAGTACCGTGAGTCCTATACATTAAGTGGGGTTTTGGGGTTACGGGAGAGCTTCCGTCAGAGTTTAAATTGTTTACAGTTTGTGAAATATAACTTCACCACCTCGATAAACTTAGGAGGAACATATTCACCAAAATGCAACACAGTTTGATATGAAAAGGACGTGTTGATCGAATAAGCTATCCTTTATTTCTGTTCAGCATCTGTACTTTGATTACTTAAATCCCCGTTAGTAACCTTACCGAATTGTAAAGAGTTTACAGGGAACTCAATCCAGTTTAATATGAGGTTACCGAGAACTCAATCTTGTTTTTTTTACCGAGCTCTACCAAGTATTTGTGATGCCTTTATTATAATTCCAATGCGTGTTTGATACAACAAAATTATTTTTTGGTAGCTTTAGCCCTTTTGGGGTTCAGTATATTGCAGTAGTACGGAAGTCCCGACTTGACCTAGTTTTATTGAGCTCGTTCATATAAGTATAAGGCGCTATTCCGTTGTGTCCCAATGACGTCGGTGGAATCCCTTTTATATTATGAACTGGCATTCTTGTAAAATAATTGAACACATACTAAAAATCAGATTATAAATTCAAACCAGAAACATAATCTAAATAAAACACATTAATAAAGAAGTCATTGAACCTTTTTTTACTCTTTCTCTTTATTAGTATTCCTTGAGCCGAATATCTTTTTCAACGCTATTGACTCCGTTTGTTGTTGCGTCGTCTTCTGAAAGTAGTTTTGTGCTCTGTGTGCTGTTTTTGGCCAGATCGTCTGTTTTTGAAAGCCATATAATCGCAAAGCGCTTCAACTCCAATCAGAAAATAATAGTTAAACAATTGCTTTTGAATACATACTTTATCGTCCCTGTTAAACAAGATATAATCTATGATATGTTCTTAAAATGAATGTGTATTGCAAGAGTATGGATGAACATTAAAACAGGAGATTCGTCTATGTCACTGTGGCATATAAGGTGCTAATATTAATTTGGTATTATTCGATCTCTCAGTAATTAGGTATTTATAAATAACGATACACTAAGATATTTTCAGAGAATGGGTACCCAACTAAATGATAATCAACAAAATGTTGAGTCTTAGAAACTATTTGCATTATATATTATGAAATCATATAATCACACATATCTTAATTTGTAAAGCAGCCAACGTGTTAAAACCAATAAGAATATCCTCTATTCGAATTTCACCGTTAGTTAACATTAAAGTTTATATTGCAGCCATTTTTAGCCAAACGCATGGGTTGCCCTTTCATTTAGCTTATCCTGTGTCAAGCGTTGCTGCTTGATTTCGTTTAAGGTTTATTGCTTGTTCCTCTCTATATGGAAATCGATGGAGAATTGGTAAGAAGGAAAGAGATAATTATGTTTTACAGTAACATTATTTTGTACATTTACAGTTTGATAAAGTTATATTTTCGAATCAGTTTCATTATATCGTTATGGGGTTGTTCTTGTAGTAGGTCTTATAAGTTGCACCGATGTCTGCAAATTAGATTAAAATTGAAGCTAAATCGACATTAGGTGAATGTCAGAGAGTTTAAGAAATGTACAATCTAAATTAGCAAAAAGACCTTGGCATTCTCCATGGTCTTAACGTAATCACCATTCCTAGCTGCGTGACCATACAAAAAGCAAGACATCATATTTTAGTTGACAGGTAAGGATATTACTTGTCCACTTTAATACCACAGAGAAATACTTACTTTAAATATTTTAGATTAAGACTGTGTTTGTCCAAGAACAGGTTTTACTACGTTGTTTTCCAGGAGGAAAATATATCACATTGTATGATTTTGACTTTCAAAGGACATCTGTAGAGACAATTTAAGTATTGAAAGTAAATATTTTAAGTTAAAGTGTGTCAATGAAATATGTGTGCGGTATGTGAGGAAAATATATTAATGTATACATTATATGTTTTCCTTTGTCCGAAAACATTTATTGAACATAATTGAACTTTTCTTTGTGCAGCTACTTTGAGGCACTGAACGCAAAGGATTGAAACTTTTAAAAAGATTTGACCTTTGTTATAAATTAACCGTCCTTTCAAGTATGATTATTTGATCACATAACCAAGATATGAATTGTATTGGTATTGATTAAAACCAATTCAAGATGTTTAGAATCAACCATTATACACAATCCAGCGTTGCAGATAAGATGTATTTGCATTGTACGATATTATTATATAATTGTCAACATCATAAGGAATTTGTACACCTATAGATTATTAAAATATTATCTCTGAACTATGTAGGAGATAATAATATACGCAATTAGTTTTGAAATGAATCCAAATAAGAAAAACAACATAGCTGTTTAGATTTGATGTCGAATAGTATGCAAATCATACTATTGTACAATGTTTGTGCATTTGTAGATTATTATGTGTTCGATAAATATCCGGTTCCTTTGTACGATGTGTTTAAATGATAAACGTAATGATTACTTGTTTCATCTGTTCACCGTCTGTCTTTCATGTTTCGTGATTACTGAAGGTTTAGGAATACACATATAACCTTTAAGAAACGCATGACGCTGTATAAACAATTGATGTTGTAAATGATATTTACATTTATGTATATTTGGATAACTTCTCATGCTAAAATACATCCTGACATATTGATATAATTCATCTCGTGAATATTTGTAGATAAATATTGTAAATAAATGACAAATCCCTGTTTTCTACTACGTTTTGTACGTTCGAGAAGGCAATATGCTCTCTCAATCTTTCTCTTTCTCTGTTTTTACTTGGAATACAACGTGTACAAAATCCTGATATGCCTGAACTTACAGACAGATAGATAGATAGATAGATAGATAGATAGATAGATAGATAGATAGATAGATAGATAGATAGAATGCTCCGCACGGCTACTGTAACAGTCTCTAAATAATTGAACGAACTGAATTTACCTTTTGTATTTTGAAATATTTCCTTGATAACTTTAGGACGGTATGATTAAAAAGATTATTTTGTATTATGAAAAGTTGCCTAGTCAGATAATTTGTATGATTATGTTCCAAATATGCATGTTTTCTAATGAAAAAGGATCGTCATTGGACGCTTCATATGAGATCGTTACAAATGAGATTTTGTTCTGAATGTTTTTATATTCTAAACTGATTTTAGTGAACCATATTTTGTCTGAATTTGAGTACAATGTATTAATATATTTCACTTTATGGAATATTAAAGTACATTTCTTTCAAAAACTATCAATCGTTTCCAAGTCGCCATCGGCTATGCCATTTGTCTTCAGGGTCATACGAGAGGTGATAATTATATAAATATATACCAGTAAACACGAAATGCTGTGCATATACATTTGTGAAACAGTACAGTATTTTACAAAGTCAGTTAATTATAAGGGTATTGTTTCAAATATATGATCTGAATAACATTTGTCTCGTCTGGGAATATCAGGTTTAAACTTTAAGAAACTAATGTTTGGCAGTCAGAGATGTTAGTGCTTAAAATATGGGATCAGCCTAGATGTTCATTCATATGATTATTATATTAAACATAGCAAGAAATCTGCTTTGATCAACACATTCAGCCAGGACAAGGCTTGAATCCTATACTCCTGCTCAGGTCAATATTTTACATAAGTATCTTTTAGGTAATTGTACAGTTTCATTGTTTTTATAACATTTTGTATCATAAATACTTCCTGAAATTTTCACTTTAATGTCCTTAGAGAATATTTAAAGAAAACTGTGTTTATCGCAAAATGAATGTCTCAAAATACATTCGTTGCGTGATCTAAAATTGCAGTAGAAAAAGTTTTATAAATCTTCCAGATATATATATATAATAACATTATCATCATATAAAACAATAGGTTCCTAACTGATGAGCACATCCGCGTGACGTTCGATGTATTGTCTTGGCTATATCGGATGAGACATCAATAACAAAGCGATTAATGTCTAAAGAGACAATAGGCGCTCCATTGAGTTCAAAGATTAGTTTCACAGAGACATCACAATAGTAAGTTTACTATATTTGAATTGCTACAAAATAGGACTGCGTATAATGGATGTATCTATATTAATGTCGATATTCAGACTGATTAGGTCGAGAATGCAAAGAGGATGTACAGTTAACTAACACAATTTTCTAAAGTAATCAGAAATAATTATCTTAACACGTATGCCCTATTATACCTACAGCTTGCATAAAGTGAATTTAATTAGTACTAGGCAATTTAGGGAACAGTTTTCACAGTTTGACACTATTGTTTCTCACTGTGAACTGTTTTTCATTGAAAGTTGGTGAAATGTACATAAATAAAGTAAGGTTACTAATTTAAATTGTTGCAAAATAGGACTGCGGATCATGCGTGTATCTATATAAATGTCTATATTCATATTGATAACGTCGAGAATTAGAACACGTCTAGTAAAGGATGATGTACGGTTAACTAACACAAGTTTCTAAATTAATCAGAAATAATTATCTTAACACTTATGCCCTCTATTACGTAAAGCTGACATAAATGTGAATTTAATTTAATACTAGGTAATTAAGGGAACAGTTTACACAGTTTGACATTATTGTCTATCACTGTGAACTGTTTTCAATGCAAGTTGGTGAAATGTACATAATAAAATTTGGTATAGCTATAGATCAACGCATAATATTTTCCAGGCAATAGAATATGGTGATATGTTGTAAGATGCCAAAGATTATTTACCCAATGCACACATCTTGTCACCATCCGTCCGTCCATCTGTCCCTATATATATATATATATATATATATATATATATATATATATATATATATATATATATCTGTGTTTATGTGTATGTTTGTGTGCCAATATGCGTGTGATTGTGTGTCTGTGTCACTTTCTAATTAAATTTCATATACATATCTTCCTTTTGCAAACTAACAATGTACGTCATTGTTCGTCTGAGTTTTAATGTCCGCGTTGTTTCCTTTCTGACACATATTATTAAAGCAGATATACATCTCTCATTGCAACGAACATCGGCTTGATAATGGACTGTTTTTTTCAGATATTGACACACTGTGTCGGCCCGAGAACAATGTCTTTTTATTGTCTAACGCACCATACAATTTCTCCCCATAGACGCATAATTACGATGCTGATGTATGAAATGCTGTAGTGAACTAACATATCACCGGTTTAGCATTTATCGATTTTGGCAAATAAATGACACAAAAGAACATTATGTATTCATGAGGTTTACCCTGTTTACATGGATAATTAGCTGATAGCGTGTACCATGATATAATCTCTCGAAAGATTGATCGTCTGTAACTCATCATGTAATTTACTTTATTTTGAACTATCAATGTGGTTAGCCAGATATGAAAATTTTATTGTAATATATCAGTTTGGTTATATTGGACACAATACTTTATTTCTACTGTTGGTTTGTAGATATTTGACTATATAAAAACGAAAGCATGCAAATAAACCAAGCATTGCCGAGCTCCTTTTTGTAGTTAGTAAACCTTAATCAGAATACACCTGCCGTTTAGCTTGAACAATGATTCAGATTTAAAACAGACAAACAGCGCAAAGGAGATAAAAAAGACACACAGCGTAACCAGTAAAATTACTGATTTGACATTTCAAACCTGATTATGGTAGTGGTGTGTTTGTTTAATAGTCGAGCGTTCTCGATAGTCATTTCTAGTTGCTTGCAAGACCACTTTTATATATGGGGTGTATGCACGAATGCACAAGTATGTACATAGAATGAACATACTATGTCGTCTGCTTCCGATATTTGCAATGTCGCATCTAGTAAAGTGAAGGAATGACAACAACAAATTTGTCTTAAACATGGATTTAACAATGTAAGTCCTGTTGTCATGTATGCAAGGAGATATAACTACAACCTCTCATCATTATGTCAATTTACGGAACTGTCCACCAGTTACCGAATAAGATGTATTACATCATAATGTTGTCTTAGGAAAAGAGACTCAAATATAATGTACACTATATCACGTTGTGTTAATACCGAAAGTACGTTAAGCATGAAAGCTTAGAGGATGCTAGAGCGATGGTCCCTCAGTACACTGTCATGTTAGAAATTGTAAATCAATGACTGAATTAGTTAAGCTATGTGGACTTTATATTATATTAAAGATTTACGTAATTGAAATCTGTATGGAACTTAAAGTTCACCATACCTAGAACTTACCCTTTAATTGGAGAATGCATCCTATTGTCATTTTCAACAATTTGGTTAGTACAATGAATGCAAACTACTGCCAAGATGATCAGTTGTAGTCAATAATTAAAATGATGTTTTTATATAGTATTCTTTTCACCGTTAATTATTCATCTGCATTTGATTAATTTAAATATTTGTAATCTTCACAGATATATTTTAAAGAATTTATTCATTTACTCAACCTAATTTAAACAAAGGTGTAACAAGTACAGTATATTATTAGGAATTGCAAGTGTTGTACATTGTCATTTATTGTTAAGAATCTGATTTAAATATAAAAAGAATACACTAGTGGTGGACTGTACTGTTACTGGAATATACTTACTATTAGGCTCTGTGCATGGTCCAGTTGTAGATAGTAGTTCATGTGAATCAGGGTTAAAGGTCATAGACAATTTCAAGTAAACAGCCGCAAGGTCGTTTAACTTAACTATACGGCGAACAAGAGTGTAATTATAATTATATAAATATATATTGCATTCCACAACCTTGTAATGGTCACCAAGTTTTCAAAACGGTTTCAACGCAAGTTTAGAAATACATATTTATTTTACATCATAAATAGTTTAATCAGTATTTGGTCCTTTATAATAGGGCTACAAACATACAAGTTGTACTGTGTTACATTATTAATTAACGTTTAGACGAGAATTTAGAGTAAAATAGTTTTCAGGTATTTTTCTTACTGCAGCGATAACTAATTTACTTGCCTTTCATAGACTTCATTTAACTAAATGTATTGGTGGGTAACATGGTAATTTCGCAAAGGAGTTAATTTCAATATTTGAATAATTTATAAAGTGGGAACATGTATATAAAGGACCCAATGGTTTAAATTGTAGGCATGCCCATCATGTACTAACTGATAGTCTAATCCACTCTTCGCACTTAACCCTTTACCTGACTCTCATTGTATATGCTTATGTAAAAAGAGTAGTTGGCATGATCGTAACAGTTCATTTTATCCCATTCGGATGAAGAAACGTCAATAGGAACAAAATCGGGAAAATACATTGATATATAATCAGCATTGGATTGCGTCATGGTTTATGTGAAACTGTGGAATAAGTTCCTTTTCTTACTCACGTCAGCAGTTGCAACGAAACCGCATATGTCAATTCAGATCAAAGTTTTATTTCCTTGTACGAGTCATTTAGTTCTGTTTCGTTATCTCAAAAATATGTCAGACAGGAAGAATTTCACTTCCCTTCATTATAGTTTATTGAGTAAATTGTGCAACTACATTATGTATTTAGAATAAAACGTAACACAGACCATTGAAATAAACTCAATGAGTATTGTATTATTTGGATTTAAAGATGTAACAATTAACAATGAAATTAAATGAATGTGGATATCATTATTCTATTTGTTTTTTTTTCTTGCCATTGATATACGAGCAATTTTCTTAGCTTTAAAACCAAACAAAGTTATTCCTGAATTGTATTGGCAAAAGTTATTAAATTCAAATTCACAAATTTTGTGACATTTTTCATTCATTGCGTACATTGATGCATACCTACCCTTTCATGAACAATTTACAGGTGGATGGGCATTTTGATTCTGTTGCTCAAGTAACTATTTTCCTCTTGATTTTTGTTTTGGAAAATTTAATCTGCTTATAGTAATAACTATTCATTACTATTAAGAGCTTTGAGTATATATATATATATATATATATATATATATATATATATATATATATATATATATATATATATATATATATATATATATATTGTTAAGTGCTTAGGCTCGAATAAACAGTAACATAGAAAGAGTGACTATAACAAGCTTGTAAAAACTTAATAAACATTTTATTGAGCACAAATATTTTCCAGAAAAGAAAAATAAACTTATGGTTTTAAGAATCAATTCCAAAATTAAACCAAAAATAATTCAAAATATAATCCACTAGAGAAATTGCAAAAGTCCTGGTAATAAAATGTCCAAATAATTCCCAGTTCGAATCTTAGTGAAGCATCCAAGATGGAAGACGATGTCACGTCATGAAGTCCGTTCTTGGTAATGAAACTCAATGAGCACAATTATTTTGCAGATAAATAAGAAAATAAATCCTCTTGATTCAAACAAATTTATCTAATTTCCAATGGTAATTTAAAATAACCCAAAACGACACAACCTAATATCTTAACAGCCCAATTTCTATTAAATAGTTTGCTCCAAAATATAATTTAAATACCTGTTTTTACGTAAACAAGAAAGGGGTCACATGATCTTCTAGAATCTTTTAGAACAAATTTACGTTCAAAAAATCTCGTAGACACCGTCTGACCCAACTAAAAATAGTAAGATTTTTATAACAAAGCTCCAGAATGTCCTTAGAATCAACCAATCATTTTAAAAGCTTGTTTACAACTCTGAGCCAGGTCAGAAATGAGGTCAACACCTGGTGTTTATTTGTAAAGTACAGGTCATCTCCCAGTGAATGAATCTTAGACTTTTAATGTCAAATTTGAATTTGACAAACAAACAATTAAAATAAAAAATAAATGACCCAAATCAAATGCACGTAACAATATATATATATATATATATATATATATATATATATATATATATATATATATATATATATATATATATATATATATATATTAATTATCCACTATATGTTTTTGTCCTTAACTAATCAAACTATTTTAGATATTCCGCCAGCAAATACTATTGTGCTTTGATTCTCCTGCAATAATTGCATTGTATTATATTAATCAGTTTGAATAAGATTTTAGCCCAATGTTCTCTTTCATTTATTTTAGTTGTGTGACTATGTGCATGAAATTTAATAATTTGTTTGAGAGCTTGATAATAATATTTATTGGTGCAATCACAAAGCCTAGAATGAACCATGCTTCATAAAACATAGTATGCATGCATATAATTTTGGTTATTTTGCACCAAAAACTGAATATGACAATAATAATGTGTATCTGCTGAATACAGTATTAAAATGTGTGATGAGATCCAGTATGGGCATGGCAAAGATATGTTTGTTTTAAAATTGGTCAATGCTGGCATGATATCCTAAATAATTTTTCTTATCCTCGACTAGTTCATTTTGAGAAAGGACTTTTTCCGAATCAGCATCAGCTGGTTTACGTAGAGTCATGACAACATGAAGTATGAGCAGTTATTGATGCTGACAATGGAAACGACTATTTATTTTGTTTAATCGTAAGTGTAATCCTGTAAAACATTGTTTGACAGACGATGCTATCTGTTGTCTGGTAAATTGTTTACCCGTCTCACCAAAGCTCTTGCTAATTCAAATACAGAATTGCTTTCTCTGGTTACACTTACATATAAGGTATCCTCTATAAGCCAGACGTAAGCGCCATTGAGAAAAAAGTAAAGCCACAAGCTCTTTGTGGAGGGGTGTTAATTATTTCATGAACAATATTTATGATCAATATGATGTTACGTCTGACAAATCTATATTGAGCAAACAAAACATAGTCTTTGACATTCATCGAGTTAGGCCTGTCCTCCAAAATTCTTCTTTCTTTGGAGACCGCAAGATTAACATCATCAAGACGTCCTATGTAAGAATCTACACTTGATGAAGCATAGCCCTAACTTCAAAAAGGACAGAGTTTTCCAATTTGATCTTTGCGAAACCATATTGGAGATACATCTGACCTAACACATCAATCTGTTAACATTTGCTCTTGTTCCAATACTCGTGTACAAAGTCTTTATAATTTTAAGGAAGTCATACGGATAACGTTATTTTGTGTACCAGGACCAAGTTACGCGGAGCACCTGGATTAGTTTCATGGAAGACATAGACTATTAGTTTTAAGCTAGGACGTCAACAAACAAACAAAATAAATTTTATTATTGCATCCTGTCAAAATAGATTTTGTTTCAGACTGGTATTAGTTTATCATAATTAGGGTGCTTTCATAACGTAAAAAAAATAATTTCCAAAAGAAAAAACCAAGGTTCTAAACTCAGATCTAAGAAAACATGTTTTTTTTATATATGATGAATATTTTATAAAAATATTATATATTTTTATCAAGATAATTTATCTATTATATGCAAACTAACTGTACAATCTAGAAACAAAAGATAAACGTTAAACCCAATATGTTCACTACACCATTAGCAATGTTGATACATCTGTAAAGCAATACATCTGTAAAGCCTCCATTCAAAGGTAATTACCCCAAAAGTAAAGTCAAATGAATAGTAGAGATAATCCCTTAATATACATGAACTAATTTTAATGCATACCATATAGTGTCCATTTGTTACTGATTTTCAAATTCCAATTTGGTGATACTTTCATTTGTAATTTTATAGGGATTTCGTTTACACTAGATAAATAAATAGTGAAGTGCTATTAATATTTGGGAGACAATGGTCGTTAAAGGTTAAACATTCTGAACACTGTTGCAAATGTAGAATAGTAGAGAAAAAATTATAGTTTACAATTAAAAAGCCTTTTGTTTGGTTTAGAAACCATGTGACTTTAGTTTAATATATTAATTTTGACATCACTGAAAAGGGGTTTATTGTTGATATCATGTGAATATTGGACCTCTGTTCTCATGGACGTGTAGGTTTCAAAATTTGCCTGGTCACGTCCTTATATTTCGTTAAAGTAGGTTTTATTTATTTTTTGTAAACGATGCATTGATGATTCTAGCCAAAGTAATGTCTATAGAATTGTGGTAAGTGATGGATAATCATCGGTAAATTTAATCTGTGTTGAAAACTATAAATATCGCTGATCGTTGCACTTCTTTTAAACCGAAATTACCATTAAGTTGCAATCACAAAAGACAAATGACCGTGTGACTTACCTCTAATTGATCATGGTTTTCATATGCTCCAATTGAAGGTGCATCTGTTCCTTAGATCTGTATAAATCAATTGTAACACTACACATGATTAACTTTACTTATATTCGCATACAATAGGATATCAATAAAGAACTCTCTTGAGTTATAGGAGTTCTACATGTTTTAAGGCTGCACATTTTTAAAATATAAGAGCTATGAAATGATAAATTTCAAACATAAACTTGTTTCATAATATAAAACGAAACATTAAGTTACCTATAATGCAAAGCATTAATTAATGATTATAAATTATAACAAGTCTAAACAGGTTATATAGGACTATCCAAGTTATAATTAACTGTTAAACGGTGCATATAAATGATATCTTAACACGACGCTCGCGCTTTAATGAACACCGCCAATTTCTAATTAGGTAACCCTTGCGCATAACCATTATTACGAAATATCTTTTATGGGCATTTCATTATAAATGGACAGTGCAGTTGTTTTCGTTGTCTATGACTCCTTTATATTATTGTATATCAATTTAATAAAGCAATTATGTGTTTGAATAATTATAAAAAATCCTGATGTAATCCCTTCATATGAAAATAATTTTGAGGACCGACTCAACATATCGTCTATTTTATTTCAAGCTCCGTCTGCCTAGTGGTTAGAGCATCCGCCGCTAAAGCGAGAGGTAGTGGGTTCGATTCCCGGCCGAATCATACCAAAGACTTACAAAAATGGTACTAACATCTGCCTCGCTTGACGCTCAGCTTGAAGAGGTTAGTAGTAGGACTTGTCAGCTTGGTGTCAGGATAATGTGACAGGGAGGGATATCACACTTCATGCAGAGGCATAATGCACCAATTCTAGACATCACTATTAACTGCCTCACTGCAGACATGGTAGCGATATAACTGAAAAGGTTTTACAGTTAAGATAACGCTCCTAATCAAACAAAACGTTTCAGGCTATATGTATATAACGATCTTTAAAGAGCAATTGACTAAATGAGTGAAAACTGATTCCATACCAATAACACAAATAATCTTTTGTTCACTTGCTAGATTAGTAGCGAGTCATGGGTGTCCCGATTTGCTGACAGCAGATCAAGGAAAGGAGGTTTGTAACGATCTCAGTGATAGATTCTGTATGTTGATGATAATAAAACATATAACTACTTCTGCGTACTATCCCCATACCGTGGTCTCACCAGAAAATGTTTGACCCGACTCTGCAAGTTCTTGTCTAGCTATGACAATATAGGACAAAGAGACTGGTAATATAAGTTTCCATATGTCATGTTCGCTTATTGGAGATATGAATATGTGACAACGAAGGAAACTGCTTATACCTGATGAATGGAAGAGCGGCACGATTGCCAATACAATCAGATATACCAACAAGCATTGATTGTCAAGGTGACAATTGTTTGATTGTCAGGTGTGAAGACTTCGTTCCAATTTCGTGCAAGAGAGTGAAGCTTCTTCAACAAACATGAAGAAGTGGAAACTGTCCAAAGGAAATACCATGACACCGTAGTTGGCAAAAATTCATTTAAAGTAGGATGTCATATTCTGCCTCACAATAAAGATACATGAAATATCAAACGCTAGTTTATATAATCAAATTCATCAGTCAATATAAATATCTTACTAGTTAAGTCTGAATAATTTTGTCTTTAACAACAAACCTCTGTTGTGCACAAAAGTTTAAATTTTACAGAAAGTTCGCATAATATGCCAGATTGACTAATCTTGCTAATTTAAGAAATGAAACCATTGCAATTTCAAAACATTGAACCACTCTGGCTAATATAAACGGATAGTGTTGGTTAAAAGCAGGAACCCATATCTTGTTGAAATATAATTTGTTGTCTGATTTGTTTGATTCACATTGTCAGTAACACGGCTACCCCTTATGATTGATACAGGGCATCCTTTTAAAGAGTTCAGAATCAGATACGATACGATGTGACAGTAGCTTTGGACATCCGACCGAAATAGTTACTCTAATCATAATCTCGATATAAGTAACATTCGTGTCAATTATAATGTGAATATACCAGCCGGTTCAAGAATTACAACTCGAGCACTAATTTGGGGAATACTGTCGAACAGAAGTACGTCATAACATAATACGATTAGTTTTACGACGGGCTTATATGAAAGACAGTTATGCATCTAAAGCTATATAATTAATCTGTCCAGGTAAACTGAATATGCGTCATATCTGGTAATATAAATGTTGTTAGCAAGATAAATACATGGTTAGTTATGTATAGTAAAATATACAATAATTGATAAAATAACTGTCGGTGACTTAGTGGATAACGATGCAAATCTGAAAATAACAGGATACTAATCTGAGTCTCATTGCTTATCTGCTTACTGCGTGGTAACCTTTTGGATTTTGATCGGTATAACGAAACGAACCCTGGTTCTTCGATAAATAATCATCTCTGAACTTGTGCACATTTCGCCAATCGGATATATCCAAAACATCTAAACATGTAACCTTGGCTAAAAATGCGTTGTATTCTCTGTTTTTGTCAGTTTTGGGCAAACACATTGTTTGAAATGCTTGGTATAGATATTTATTTATATCGATTGCGTAAAACGTTATTGTAATTATTTGAACAACTCTCACTGGCTTCCTGTGTAGAATCAGTACTAGTCAATGTGGACTTCCCTAACGTCATTATGTCTTTTTGATAGATCATGCCGTTACTACACCTTAATCGGCTTCAGAATGTGTTAAATTTTATCTATACTACCCACATGCACGACGAGTCATAGATGTTGGATAGTTATGATGAGTTTGCAAATTTTATCTTGATGATACAGCAATTAATAAAGATCTCTTCCGCTCTTCTTCGTATGCTTACGGTGCGAAATAAATTAATTTTCTTAGAAGTAGTAACAATAAATGGATAGGATGTTACGTTTGTCACCTTAACATGAATCATAATCCTATTGTTTGTTAACGTTATTAATTGTCCACCAGTAATAGTTATTGTGGGCTATTTATTTAAGTATGTATAATGTAGAGTCAGAAGCCAATAGGAAACCTCAATCATATATAATTGTTTCGGTTTACATGGTACAGGGTTTCTTATTGAGATGAACTAATTGTGGACTTCTAATGGAGTAAATAAAATGTGGAAACCAAGATAAAATCAGGTGGTTTCATTTTCAGTCATATGTTTTATGTCGTAACTGATAGACGAATGCACTTTATGATCTCCTAGGGTGCATGATATACACGTGCACTTAATACTTTAGTCAATTTGGGTGCAGATAATACAATAATATATGTGAAGATCATAACTGGTTATCTATATTCGTTTTAGTAATACTGTGTCAACCGAGCACAAAACAAATGTCTCACCGGATCTTCGATATAATGGTTTTGCTCCATCTGTAGAATAGCATATTATTCTTGCTCACAGCAATAAGAACAACAGGTAATATAAAAATAAATTAATTTCTCAATACAAAGTATAATTTTCTTGCACTAATGAGAACAGGTTTTAAATCAGTGAACATGCTTTCAAATGATTTTAAATGTTATGAGCTTCGTTTATATCTATCAATACGTGTCGTGTGAAATGATCAAAGGTATTGCACTTGTAATATTTAGGTGAACACATATCACTGAATTGAAAACATTATTTATTATATCGGCTTATATGCGCGGTTTCTTTTATGGTTATTACCATATATCATTGCCGTGATTATTCTATTACTACAACTCAGTAAGAGAGCAGATGGAATCATCAGGTATCCAGAAGAGTGTGAATCATGGTATTAGCAATAAATATTTGTATGCCTTATATTTGAGTAAATAAATATTATTGCGCGTTCATGAAAACTGTAGTTGTATTAGTCCATGAAAAATGTTTGATGAATTTATAACATCAGAAACCCATAGAATTATTTAAGACTGATTTTGTCTGTTCTTTTTGAAACATCATACTGTCTTTCGGTACAGAGATACAGGGTGTCGTTACGACATAACAGATATGAATGTCAGAGAATTTACACAGGTTGGATAATTTGTCAGCTAGATTCACAAATTTAAGTACTCCGACTGTCTGATGCTTTTTTATTGATGTCTTGTCTACGAAAAAGCATGTTCAACGTGTTGCAGTTGAAGAAGAAACGATCAATAGAAATATTATGTACTGTATTCATTGCCCTTACATTTACTGGTCTACACATTTGTATATTTTAAACATTGAATTCAATTGAAACAGTTAAACTGTTTCTTATTTGAAATGGTTTTGCGCTGCAACATTTACCGCGGACACATTTACACGTTTAACATTTGAACTCATATATGTTGTTTATATTATACATTAATTGCTGTTACTTTTAATATTACTCGTATGACGATTGTCTGTGTAATATTGTAATAGCTTTTTTACTTGCAGGCAGTACTTTCAGTGGGACTGACAAAGATATAATGCACGCAATTGCTGACAATCCATTCATGATAAGAAGGTGGTCAACGATTGATTCAACTCTGTTTATCACTATTAAAAAGGACAACAAAGCGATTTTAGATTTGTCAATGGGTGTAGGTATTGTCACGAATTCAACATTACAGAACGGCCGAATGATGCTGGAATACAATCACACCATACAAGAACTATATTTATGGTTCGAAAATGTCAACAAGGAGGATGAAGGGATATATGAAATGAAAGAAAGTTTCTATAGAACTGATACGACCTTAGACGATACTGAAGCTGATGCATACAACAGAAAAGACGGCAGATTATAGTTAGAAATATACGTTCTTGGTATGTGTACTACGGAAATGACCAGTTTTAGTAACATACTGAAATGGCGCTATGTTTTTGTTGTAGGATGGGATATTAATTATATTTTGTCTCATAGTACCAATATTTGCTTAATCTTAATATATTACTTAAGCACAAACGTTACAATGTCAATAATCAATGATACATTTATGAAATACAAGGTAATTATACCATTAACTAATAAATCCCTTTCTCACTTTCTGGTACACGTGAAATATACTTTTTTTTGTTTTATCGTTACATTTGATGTTGATAAAACCAGTGTCCGGTTTTTAGAACACTCATATGTTCAGAATCTAGAAATGTAAGAGAACACGTTTGTTTCGCCTAAACTTTAAGCTAAATACGCTAAAACAATACAGTGGAAGTGATGCATGTAAAATTCGAGGTGATTCGAAATTTTCCAGGTGATTGAATTACACTCGATCTGCGGATAGATCGACCTTTAATATTGCTTATATTATATAGTGCATGGTCATTTTTGTCTACTGAAAAAGTTGGTTGATTTGTAATACATGTCTTTTCCAACGGTGGTGAATATTTCAAAAGATGTAACAATTCCGTTATTGCTGCTCACTTTGTCATCCCGGAAATATTTCCCTACGGTTTGTTTAATGTATTCCTGTAACTGACTTTCATTGAAACTATCTTGAAATGGTCCAAACAGCTATTTGAAAGTGAAAATAGACAAGCAAAAGAACTTGGTAGAAGAATAATCAGTAAATTCACTCAATGTGGCAAATATGACAATACACGATATTCTTCAAGGTTGATTATAGATAGCGTTGAGTACAATTTTATAATCGCGGATGTAACTAGTAAAGGCATATATCTAAATCGTAAAGACGCTTTCTTGCCCGATGGAACCAAATTGGGTACAATTGTTACTTACAACGATGGATACAGTTTTCAGTATACACATTTGAGGGCATCTATGCTGGCTTATGCTTCTATTAATCTATTTTCGATGATAAATAGATTTCCTGACACCGCAGTTAGAGTTTGATAAGAACGTGGTCAATGATTGTTTCAACTCTGTTTATCACTATTAAAAAGGACAACAACACCATTTTAGATATGTCCATGGGTGTAGGTATTGCCACGAATTCAACAGTTCAGGACGGCCGAATGATGCTGGTATACAATCACACCATACAAGAACTATATTTATGGTTCGAAAATGTCAGCAAGGAGGATGAAGGGATATATGAAATGAAAGAAAGTTTCTATAGAACTAATACGATCCCAGTCGAGACTGAAGCTGATACATACGAAAGAAAAGATGGCACGTGGTACTTAGAAATATACGTTCTTGGTATGTGTACTACCGAAATGACCAGTTTTAGTAACTTACTGATATGGCGCTATGTTTTTCTGGTAGGATGGGATATTAATTTTTTTTTTCTCATAGTACAAATATTTGCTTAATCTTATTATATTACTGTGTGAGCGTACTACTTAAGCACAATCATTACAATGTCAATTATCAATGATACATTTATGAAATACAAGGTAACTATACCATTAATTAATAAATCCCTTTCTCACTTTCTGGTACTCGTGAAATATGCTTTATTTTGTTATATCGTTACATTTGATGTTGATAGATCCAGTGTACTGTTTTTAGAACACTCATATATTCAGAATCTAGAATTGTAAGAGAACACGTTTGCTTCCCCCAACTTTAAATTAAATACGCTAAAACAATACAGTGGGAGTGATACATGTAAAATTCGAGGTGATTCGAAATTTTTCAGGTGATTGAATTACAGTCGATTTGCGGATGGATCGACCTTTAATAGTGCTTATATTATCTACTAGAAACGGAGAATTGTAATACATGTTTTGGCTAACGGTCGTGAATATTTCAAAACATGTAACAATTCCGTTATTGCTACTCACTTGTCATCCCGTAAATATTTCCCTACGGTTTATTTAATGTATTCCAGTAACTGACTTTCATTGAAACTATATATTGTGCATCACCATTTAAGTGTTCATTCACAAATATTTTATGTTGTATGCTATCCGGAAATTGTACACTTATCTAGTAATGCATTGCTGTTTGTTGTTTATATTGCATCATGAAATGGATAGTATTAATTATGGTACATATTCGCAGGACCAGGTGAAATAAAGACAGGCTACGTTGGACGAAACATAAGCATGGAATCTGATAAGTCAATAAAGCAGTCAAATTTATATAACTATGACGACCGTTGTGCGCTCTTGACTGGGTCGAGTTGTAGTGTTTTGACGGATTCTTCTTTGTATGGCCGACTGAGATGTTCAAACGACGATTCAGGTAGGAAGTACAAGATTACTATAGTGAATGTCTCTCAGAGGGATGCTGGACTCTACAAAATGGGCACCGGGAGAAATGAAACTGGGAGATGCTTTTTCATCATCGAAGGTATTTTGTTGAACATATAAGTCAATAAAACAAATAAGTACATTTCGTCCACATGTATACCCTTGGAATGTGTTGCAGTAGTTGTATGAGAAGAAAATGAGAAAATATAATTGTTTTTTTAAAAAAGGTTTTCCATATTCATATAGATAACATTGAAACAGTGGAAATAAATACCTAGTTCTATACTGTTAAAACATTCTGCCACCGTTATTAAAGTCTGCAGTATGTAATAGAAGATATTACAGTATTCAGTAGTACTGACTTGATAAGTAATATTATGTCGGTCGCAGGGTCCGGAATCATATTTTTCGCCGGTATTGAGACAAAATAAAATTGTATTTTTGGTAGAGCTATATAGCACATTATATTGATATTACGTAGATGACTTAAACGTAGCATGCTTGCCTTCAAGCAAAAAGGAAGCAACAAAAAATAGCAACGCAAATATTGATATTTTACAGATAGTCCCACTTTTGCCGTTGTTGGAGATAATATGACCATTGGATGGTTTTACAATCAACAAGGAATAAAACGGACATTGTGAGTTATTCATCCAAATCAGGGAGTAATGATGTTACTGCCTCAAACTAATTCTCCACAGATTAAGAGTAGTTTTCATCACCGATTGCTATACAGCGGCGACACATTACAAAGCCTTATGTCATTCACGTTGCTGAATGTAAGACAGTCTGACGCAGGATTATATACCATTGAAACCCTCCATGGCAATACCATACCTGGTAACAAAGAACTGAATGTAGAAGGTAAGAATGGGAACGTTATTCTACCGACTAAAACAGTGTACACTATATAATTGCCGTCAAATCAGACATATTTAATTCAGAATATAATATACAGAAATGTTCATTACGAAGATTTCATAGGTTATGTAAATGATGCTTGTTTCTAAGGATAGGTTTCTTCATATTCTGCTTGTTGCTCTGGCTCTATTTATTATGCTTCCATTCATTATATTTTCACATCTATACACGTCTAAATGATCGTATTGTCCATTTACTACAGGCTGAAAAACAAAGCTCTTTGATATGTGTTAATGAGAATTAGTTAGTTTTAATTAGTTTTAAACTCTCAGTAATTGTAAGAAACTGAACGAATGTGTTGATCAGATGTGAGTTTTTTGCACCCATTCATGAAATAGGAAATGAGTTGTTTCCATAAAAACACACACACACACACACACACACACACACACACACATATATATATATATATATATATATATATATATATATATATATATATATACTTATTTATTATTTTTAGCATTTACGTAAAACGGGTATATATTCTTTAGTGAAGAATATGCCTCAACGTTGCATTTAAGTTTGCATCTAAGAGACATGATGAAAAAATGGAAATACAATTGTACACCTTAATATTCTTTAATTTTGTTTCTTTGATATCTCCATCCATTATGAGACCTACCAACGGTGATGTCGACAATGACGTCGAGAACAGCTTGGTGTTCTTTTTGCATCCTATATAACTAAAAGTACATTTAGTAACTGGATACAACTGGTAATACATAACGTTTAAATCACAGAAAAACGTATACTTTACACAAAATGGAATTTGCTGGATAGTAGGAAACAAAAATTGGTGGAGTGAAGTAAATTACGTCTAACACATGTGTTCTTCATATTAATCATTACTCGATGAAATGGAAACACTATTGGTTGGAAACATAGAATAGTCAGAAAATATATAATATGATAAGCCATATCGTGCAACAAAACCGATTAAATTAGTATTTACGTTTCGAGAGGTATCACGTTTTATAATAAATATCTAAACAGTACGTTTATGCTGGAATTGAAGATATTAAAACAAATATTTCATGCAATTATTTTATTATAGAATTCTCAATAAAACAGATGTGTAAATATTTTGAACAGGTACATGTACTACAGGCGGATGTATACAGACCACTCTAGATGACGTCACATCCAACATATCAGATACTAAACTAGAAGTAGTAACGTTGCAACCAATCGAAAGACAATGTAAGTAAAGTTACTGCCTGCAACATCATATTATGGAAAGTAAAAGATGAATAGAGATAGTAATTTAATGATTTGTAGCTAGTGAGCGAGCAGGTACTAATTTATATAAATGTTGGCAAAGGCTAATTATATATATATATATATATATATATATATATATATATATATATATATATATATATATATATAAATGAAACTCTCACTGTTTAGATGAAATCCTGAAACTATCATCACCTCTTGTGCGCCCAACATGACCAATCCAGGTGAAATGAATGACAAATGTTCTGACGATCGCGTTTAAGCAGTACATAACTAACATTGTCAACCACCATGGTGATGTCAATGCTTTAGTATTCATATATAATCAAACGTTTGCATTGACAAAAATATATTCAACAAATGCTACAATAACAGAGTCCTATATAAATTGCTATATACTTCCTCCAACACTCCAACACTATCATCAGTCTTCCGAACCCCAACGAGACACTGTGAATGCGTTCAGCTTCTGACACTGAAATCATGTGACTATGTCATTGCCTGGAGAAAAGACACATACTGTTACGAGGGCAATGTGAATAGTGAATATGTTAAAATGTTTAGACCGATACAATTAAATCCAAGTTAAGGGGTTATATTATGTCTCACCACGAGGCTAATGTAAGCCTGACTCATGGACATCCTTGTCGTGGTAGAAAAACCGATATCGACTATTTCTCGCACCTAGTTATGTCCGACTAAAATTAAAATAACCCTGCAATTTTGCAATTTATTTAGCAGATTGTTAGTTGACGTTCCTAAGTCTCGAAAGACGATGGATGTTCGCCCATGAGAGATATCCCTGATAGCCATTGTGCGGGGTCTGTAGTAGCAATGTAGCCCAGCACGGGAGTGACAGTCCTAGCTTCACTCGCTGCACATGATTGTTTAGTCTGGTTTGTGTTGGAGCTGCTGCTTCGTCTTCTGAGATCGGTTTTTATCATCTAGCCAGCCTAGCATGTCCTCGAAGGATTTCAAACTAGTGATTAGAGAATGTCAGCAGCTGGGGATGTCTAGAGCAAGATCTTCCCAGGCGTTGACATCAATGTCAGGGCATTCATGTCGCCCTGTAACCGTCTGGTGCGACAACGGTATAGGAGCGTGACCATACTGAAAACCTTGATTGTTACTCAATTACTCCAAGTGATTCCGATTATGCGTCGTAGACATCGTCTGTGAAAGTTGCTCAGTCTTTTCTCTTGTGTGGCGTGCATAGTCCAGGTTTTGCTGACACGCAGGAGCGTTCTTAGTACGCAGGCACGGTTTACCGAGACCGAGATCTATGTCTTCAGGGTCAAAATTCTGTTGTTCCACACTTTTCTACGCCTGAAAAGAGTTGTTGATACATTTCCAATACGCTGCTCAGCACTAAGCGATAGGTTGTTGTTGATGGTATTTCCGAGGTACGTGAACTGACTGATGATGATGCTAAGCGGTCTGCGTTCTGAGCCATCACGTTTGTTTGTTTAGGTTGATGGTCATCCCAAACCCACCGCATGCTTTAGCAAAGCAGTAAATCAGGTTAACTAAGTGAGCGTTTGTTTGAGTGGCTAAGGAAGTATCGTTTGCGTCAATCATGCCCCTGTTGGCTTCTTTACTCACTTTGCTCTTTGCCTTTATTCGTATCAGGTTGAACAGTTTGCCGTCTCATCGCATGTGCAGGTATATCCCTTATGTGTACTTCCCAAAGGGATGCTTTACTTGGCGATAAGACACTGAAAACCATGCCAAGTCGCCTTAGGGACTCTGTCTCTGGATTTTCTGTTAGGGTTTAATCCCTTAGATTTTCTTATGAGATGGTATTGTCGCAAGGTAGCGAAAGTTTGACATCAGAGGTTATCTTCTATATGGTCGACCATCCAAGGTTAACCAGTCCCATTTACCGTCTGGTGTTAAGGCGCTAGAAACATACCTGTCATTCCTTCTCAAGTCCGTTCAGATAGGTTCCGCCGGGCTTAGTTAAGTCACACGCGAAGGACTGGAGTTGGGTTTGGTTGTAAGAGGCATTATTAGATGCAATTTATTGTAGTTTTCCAAAGGCATGTGGATGGTTATCTCTCACATGCACGCGTGATAACAATTATAGGAACTCAGGTTGCAAATTATGTCACACATTTTTAATCAGATTGTATTTGTTCGTCTCCATTATACATAGGTCTTCAGGTTTTATACTCTTGTACGAAAATAAAATTAATTATCAACGTAGATTCTAGCTTTTTATAAAACACAACAATCAAGAAAAACATATTATTGATGTCTTTTGGAAATAGTGCGCAATTAAGTCCTCAAACATCGTGCTATTGTATATTCCAAATACTGCGCTTTTAGACCAATATGCTGATAATGGTACGCAAATGAAAATATAAGAAAATGTGATATAACATTAAAATTAATAGTCAAATGTAAACAGCAATTAAAACGAGCAATCAGTATCTTTTATACGGTTAACCTTCATCAGATCTAATTTGGAAAATAGTAGGCAACGGTACGAAACCTGAGCAGAACAATATGCCACCTATGTTTCAGTTCTAACGTGATGTGTGGCGACATGAGAAAATGTCTAGTTCATGTATATATATATAGTTTCTTCAAGTTTAATGTGTTAAGTTTTAATATATGCATGCTTCAATCGGCGGTCATTCATTTTGTAGTAATAATTTAGTGGAAAATATATCAATCACAGATTTAATAGATTTTTTACCGCATAATCCCCACTTTTTCTAAACCTGTGTACGTTTTATGTAACGGTCGTTTATTTTGTTTAGTCAAAAAAATCATAATACCACATTGTTTAACGGATATACTGTTTAACGAACAATATGTTCACAGTAAATACTTATATTAGCTTAATGGTTGCCACTTGTCAATTATAAGTTAGTATCTACACCAAACTTCTCATCGATCCCAAAAATTAACTAGTCATTCACATTGACGTTACAAAAATAAAAGTACCATGATTGATATTCGTTAAACGTGACTAGACATAACAAGAAACTTACTGCCTCACATAGCTGATGGAAAGTGAACCCCTTGAACTTCTCAATTCTAGAAATCGCGTATTTTTGGAATGCTAAAGTCCTGTGGTTGAAATTGGTTGAGAGATTGATAAATGTAAATATTAAAGTTTGCTATCTGATAGCCCTAGCTAGTAAACAAGGTTAAGTTTTAAACTGAAAATGCATCGTAATTTATATTAATAGAAAACAAAACTAGCAAATAGGGATAGCACTTACCGTTTAGTTGTATATCCATATGTCATGATATGTGCTTCGCCCTGATCAAATAGGAGCTGGTTGGTACACGCAAGGTTATTGGTGCCGTTTACTGACGGAAAATAGTTTGGATATAGGTATAATATGTATTAAAACTTACCTAACCTGTATGTTAGTATGACTTATATTAAATAATAATTCCTCCTAGTATTGTCAAAGATGATCCACTATAATCAGAAATCAGTCTGTGTTACGTTTGGCATATATATATATATATATATATATATATATATATATATATATATACGACAGATTCGCCTTTATCCGTCGTCATCCCTGTTGTTACCGTAGCGGTTGTTGTGAGCATTGCGATCATAGCAATGACTGGATGTCTAATATGGATTCAACGCAGGAATAGTTCTAAATTGGAAGCAGGTATTTGGACTATATTATATTGATATACTTAGTGATTTTGTAAAGCTAAATTTGTTTTTCCTAATGTTATCATATCGGTGATCACTGTGTCTAACACCATTGCTACTTACTGCATGTGTCTTAACTTCTTTGTTTTCACTTTAATCTTCACAACGAAGCCTTTGCGAAAATACGAATTCCAATTTCATCATTGCTTCAAAATAAAAAAACACCATCTAGGTAATATTCCCTTTATGGTTATATTATAGAGCTTCTTACTTGGTACCTGTGTTTGAAGTGTCTAAGCCTACTTACAGCTTTGTGAAAACTAGTTTATCCTTTAAATCAAGCGTTCATAACGTTTTCTTTATATCGTTGTTTATGTAGTACGACGTCTTGCTGTTGAGGAAAGTCAACCCACTTCATTTGCTACGCCGTCTATAATAAAGAGACATCTATCTAGGTCTCCCTTGGAAGAAGGATGGGTCAGCCGTTTGACACTATCTAATGACTTGCTTCATCATACCTACGCAGATATTCCATCGGAATCAAGTGTGGTTGTGGTTGATACTACGGGATACAGCACTGTCTTGCTGTCAGACGTTGAAGATGACAACCAAGGTGTCCATTTTATCGCAGACCACAATAGCTTACGTAAAATGACCGATGGGGGGAAATTGATCGCGTGTATCAAACACTCAGATGATGGTAATTCGGATTCTTATCCGACGGTTTATTCGTTAGCGAAGGCAGCAGATGTAGTGGAGTATGGCTACAATTGTATCGTGGATGGACTGGATACAAGACACGAACCGCACAATATTCAATCTTTATATGGAAAAGACAGTAAGATACCAACATTTTTATATAGCAATACCAGTATGTGGGTTTTATTACTTTTGAATGATACTTTTATTTAATAGAATAAATTATACAGATTGCAAACTATAAACATGCTATTGTAAAAAATACCGAGAATGAAGATTTTTCATTTATCAGCTCCAATGATAAAACAATTGTATAGTCTCAAATACGAATATAGACATTGCGTAATTAGAAATGTATGAAATAAAAAACGTGACGCATATAGTGCCAATGCTTTGATATGTTATCAGATGTTTTGTCAGTTGTCATGTCAACATTTCACAGGGATTATATAGGCCTAATAAATGCAAATGATGCCGTCTAATATTCGTATTTATTAGTTTAAAAGTAGCAGTAGTAGTAAAATATATCACTCACATTGATATTCATTTAAACACTTACAATTTCGTCTCTCTATTCGACATATTTAGCAGTTACAAGAAGAACGGATGGTTTATGCAAGAATGAATATGAGATGATGGACATTGCACTCGCCTTTGATACATGCAATACTTTTGAAGATTATAGCATATATTCTGAGTCTACTAAATACCATACACCGTTATGTCCAGATATGTATGGGTTTTATCAACTGATTCATGTCCGTCTGTTGAAGGTATTAATTTATTAGAAATAACGCCATCCAGAGATGTATAAAAATGCAAACTAGTTGTATAGATTATATATTGTATACTTCATTTATTATCAATCATTGTTTCCCGTTTTAATGACTTTCTTTTTCGTCATCACTTTTGTAGAGCAACGTCGTGTCCTCGAGCAATGTGAAACCGCTTCTTTTGTTACTCCTTCTACAATAAGAAGATCTACATATGTGGCTCCAATCGAGGATACGTCGACGCATGCTCAAGTTCAAGAGAGAAAAGCATTTTCCAATGCCATGCTTAGTGTTCCCTTCGCAGCCATTTCAACTGTCTCAGCTTCTCTTGATAATGCATGGAGCAGCACCGATTCTCTCTCAGAACCTGACGATGACAAATCAAGTGTTTATTGTATCACTAACCCCAAGTATACAATTGGACGGACTGATGAGAAGACATTGGTCTCATGTGACAAAGCCGCTTACGATAGTGTATTGGATTCATGTGCATCTACCTGTACGTTAGGATCAGCAACAGGATGCAAAGAGCATATATACAAATGTATCTTGAATGGAAACAGTTCAAGTCAAGTATGGCAAAGTATTCTATCTCTGCATACGGAAATCAAGGAAGGACCAAGCATTGCATTTAGGAATACTAGTATGTGTATTTATGGTTTCTTTTGTTATAATTTGATTTCATAGAATATATTATAAGATATTTCCAACTGACTGTTTTTGTATCTTTAAAAGAAGAAAAGCAAAAGATAATTACTAAGGATTTTTTTTTTTCATTAAAGACAATACATGTTAAAACAGTCTTATGTTGTCAAAATATCAATTTATTTTCCAGTTTAAAAAGCTGATAAACATTTTAAAATGAAATCAAAGTATATATGTTGTAATTGTTTTGGTACATTATCAAATGATGTCGGATGTTTTGTTTAGTAATTTTGGTGGTTTTAAGCTACATGAGAGGAATATATCAATTATCCACTAATTATCATCTTTTCGGTCGTAGTGATTTGGAAGTAGTTGTAGAAGTAAAATTACGAGTTAAATATATCACTCGTACACATATTAACATATTGACCCTATTACATACTTTCTTTCATAGCAACACTCGATAAATGTGCAACTATAGGAGGACCCGACTCACCGTTGTCCAGGACTGAATACGAAATGGTTAACATTTCAACCGACTTTGATCAAGATCATACTTTACAAGTGTAGGTTATGAGTCCGCTGAAGGTCAGATCCCATTGTGTAATGGTAGGTAGAGGTTAATTTTAATGAAGCAAATCATAACATATGTGTTTAAATATTCTGTTATATTTCATTTAATGATGCTACTGACGACGTGATGTTTTAAATGTGCTCACTATTCTAGCTTTTTAAATTATGACAAGGTGATATATTTACACACACGAATTTTATTTATGGAAAATCATAAATCGGGGTAAAGACATGTGCCACTATCCTCATAGCAAAAATGTAAGCAAGATAAAGTTAGAAACCGTAAATATGTCGATCCATCTATAATGTATTGAATTGTTTATTCTTTTTGTTTGTAACAAGCAACCACCACCCGCTAAAGCCCCACAATGGCTGTGTATTAAACAAAATGATTTTTAATCGTGTTAGAGTCAGTTCTAAGGACATTATTGTTTGACAAGATCCAATGTAATGAGTATTATATCGAGATTACGTTTCCACTTAATGTACAAAAGATGCAATGCACCTTAGAAAAACTAAACCTTACCTTTGCACAAACTTAGTGATTTGCTGTAAAAGTAATGTAAATATCTCAACTATTGTTGTCGTTCTTTAAATCTTGACCAAACGGTCTAATTATTTCGATGATATGGCTCTTAATGCACAACACCATCTAAATGACATATTTTTTATGAGTGTACATATAATAGCTGTAAACCTTCCTTTGTTACTTATCGGTGTTGTACGATTTGTATGATTTGGTGCATGCAGCATAGTACGAATGCAAAAGTCCGAGAAACAAATAGACTTCGGTGAATCAGCACTATGCGTTTACTAGACACAAGAACTAAAACGAACGAAAACATATTTTTTTTAAAACCACAGTATTGTAACAGTGTATTGCCCAAAATAAAATCTTTCCATTTGTTTTACTTCAATCTGTAGAGTATGTTTTAACACATTAAAAATAATGTTTAAGCTACACCCTTTAGAAACGCTGTTACGTCAGATAACGTTAACGTTACTGATCTTGTTCGTCTGTAATTATAATTAACTTCCTATCTCTATTCTCTATTCAACAACATTTCAATCAATAATATAGCATGTAAAAACGGTTAGTCCATTCAAACTACCTGTATAAACCGACAAATAATTCATAATTAAAGAGATTAGCAATTAATTTGGAATAAATGGACTGCTGAACTTGTTTGTTCTAATTTTACAGCCTGGAGCTTTAGAAACCCAGTGGGATTTGAAAAATAAAACGTTTAATTGTAATATCTTTTTCAGGATAAAGATGTAATGACGAACAAGGATGGAATGTCGAAGTTTAAAAAAGAAGATTCCGGGCATCTTTATTACAGTTATTAAGTTGTCGTTGATTTCTAAGTAATAATACTATTTTACGTAATGCAAAAATAATATGATTAATTCATTACTGGTCATTTCGGCATATGTGTTATCTCTGTAGACCATGTCTCACACGACACGCTGTGTTGCGTCAGTTGCAAAGATACTATCAACAAACAGTACTTATAAATTTAACAATATTTAAACACACATAAACCTTACGCGAACGATTATAAAGACATGTAATCGTGTATATTCAACTAGGTCTTGTAAGCATAACTCATTCTTGAAACGTAATGTTTCATAACCTGCAAGCTTATTTATAATTACAAATCACAGATTGATAATTAATAAGTCGGCCAAATTATTGTGCTTTGGCAATTACGATCATTTGTATGTACACAACTGATTCTGAGAAGAATCATCATAATAGAATGAAGTACATCTGTGAAATGCATGTGTGTTTAAAAACGTCACACGTGTACCGATCCGTGGAAACTTTGGTCACGCTTGTATTTGTTTAGATGGATAAAACGATTAATATATATGTTCTATACTTGACAGTGATATGTATGTAGCCTTTTGTGTATCTCATTCTTTAGTTAGGTCAAACACAACGTTAGAAATGTTACCATTTTGCCGCTTGCGAGAAAGCATGATTTTTTACATCGTTATTGTACCTTACAAACATTCAACATTATCCCGTTAATTAAAGCAACATAATGCTTTTTTCTCACATTTCATTCTGATAAATATGCATCTCCATTACTTGGAGTGCTGATAATGTTCACGGTTAAGTCAGAAATAGCCAAGTTAAAGACTGGATATCGTCTTATGCAGGCATTTCGCACTTGAAAATGAAAGTCATTAAGGAATCATAATATGACACAGAGTACAATTATGTTCATTATGGATGAATTCACATTGAATTGTGTCTTTAATTTCATGTTTTAAAAACGTTATTTTTTCTATATTGACAGTTACATTCCATGCCTATATTTGTTATTGATGATTCTTACACTTTGACAATATAAGTAAAACAGTGGAGCAAAAGACTGATTATCTCTCTCTGTCTTTCATAGATATTCCAAATCATGTAGGTGGCGATTTGAAAAGAAATCGTGCATCAGCAAGCCCCATAAATTCTAATGAAATTTTTAACACATATAAAAATAGTGCGAGAGATATGTGAGAATGCAAACAAATATTTGGCATGCTCGGCTCCCCATTCTTGTAATTGTCTGCTTAGATTGGCAACATTAGTACTGAAAGTTAACGTGATGATCTTTCCACATTTAACATCGGTTGTTTTATAACCGTAAATGTTAGCAATGATCTTTAAAATTATACTGCAAAAGATGTATGATACGATTTTCCGTAAGATCTGTACCAAACTTCGTAATAAGCCTACTATGGGTGTAAAATAATTACACACGATTAGCCCATATAGATAACATTGATTTGAAGTAGTTATAAGGGAACATAAATCGGTCTCAATGTTTCGAAATCATAAACGTTTTGTGTATATATATTATTTGTTGACAACAGTTATTTAATGTCTATTTTGGTCGTAAGATATTTTTTTCATATATGGTGTAAAGTCCATTTCCAGCGCAAGATGGGCTATGAATGGCTGCCAGTATAAATGGTCGAGGAAATACCCGGGAAAACCCCAGAAAGATATACCGATCCACGAGAAGGTACTGGCTAGCTTTCTCACTTAACGACATTGGCCGAGCCCTAGACTAGAACCACGACGACGGAGATGATTGAATTGATCCGTCACGGTGAGCTCTTTAGACCACTCGGCCACTCGTGGCCCCTTTCTCTTAACATTTACAATTTTAAGCTAAATCTGGATAATCCATTACATATTTGATATATTGAGTCTCTGTCCTTAATTACTAACCTTGCTAAAGTACAAAACAAAAGCGTAAAACAAGACACACAATCATAATTGTTTTACACATATAATATCACATATAATATACAAATATCTTGCTAATTTACATTGTCAAATAAAATATTAAAAGCATTTCGTTTACGGTACAAAGGTTACCATGACCTGCTAGAAGATTTCAAAAGACAATAACGTATTAATGTCCTATATTACTCTTTGTTTATAAATTATATGAACTATATGTAAAACATTTATATCAAAAGAATATATATTGCAATTAAATTTGTACATGTTATCCATCGCTTGAATGAAAATGTTATTCCAAAACGATCTTTCATTTATTACCTAAGTATGTTTCATAACGATTTCTGATGACTGTAATTTTTGTTCGTGAAGTTATCAACATTCTGTAATTTTTGTGACGTAAAGGATGAGACAAACTTGATGGAATTTGTTGGAAACTTGTAAACGTTTCTACACATATTAATACGCCACTGTCTGAACGACCTAATCAGTAATTTTTTAGAAGCTCAGGAGTTCCAGTTAAAGTTATTCCTGTATATAGGTATTTTTCCACCTTGATTGTTAACATCGTTTTTACCGATATTTCTGAGGTTGCATGCACAATCATGACTGACAAACTGTCTCGACTAAAGTATTAAACGAGTGAGGAAGATGGGTAATAATGACAGTTTTGCCTGTATGCATCTTACAAAAGGGTGATAAAAGTTTTTACCACGTAGGTTTTTAAAATACTTTTTAAAATTATAATTGTTATACACCTTTGCAGTCTTTAGATTTTAAGATCATGCATAATATATCCCTCTTGCTTCAGTACTCTGCGACCGATATATTTTCTAATGATACACTATTTGTGTAGCACTACGGTTGTTGTCAATTCTTATTTGTTGCTGACAGTCAGTCCGTTAACAAATGATGCATATTCATCCAACAAAGCAGCCTTTTCTATGATATTTAGATATCCTCGGAATTGTTTACAACTCCTGTACTTAGTAGCGATGCTATTTAACTATGTTCGTTTAAGCTCTTTGATATTTGCATTGATTAAACATAGTTAGTGACACCCATATTAATCACTGGTTGTTTACTGAGTAAATGGATTATACGTACGAAACGATTCGTTTACTTACGTTTATGAAAACAGTACTAAACTATGTTACGGTTCCTATGGAAAATTAAGAGTGCCAATAATGTAAGGCAACTAACCACTGAATAAAACTGATAACATTACCAAGTTCCAAAGTCGTGCAACTTAATTGTTAAAATTCGCACATTGAATTATTCTTTGGAAATTCTTTCTAGATTAACCAATCATTGTGGAAAAGCGTTGCATTTTTGGACGGCTGTGTGATTGATGAAACTGAAAACCTATAATATCTCAGAGAATTTCAAATTTATGGCCGTGTTCATGGTTTATTTCGAAACGATCCCTTTTTTTGTGCAAAATCTCTTTTTCCCCTTTTCATAAAGTTCTCTTGCCACGATGTCCAACACTATTGACGTTACGTAAATCTTTTAACGTGCTGTACATTTCTAGTTTTTGTCATGATTTTCCTCTTTTATATATATATATATATATAATCCTTTACCATTGTAAATGTCCGTATATCGACTGTTTAGCAGGGCAATGAATCTTATATTAGTTTATATACAAATGAAGAATGAATGTATATACATTGATAGCTCCCGTGAATGCATATATAATATGTATATTAATTATATCAGCAGAATATATTTAGATACTTTTCTCTGCAAGATATATAAACTCTTGAAATAAAGATGGCTTACTATTATTATTATTATTATTATTATTATTATTATTATTATATGAGTACGAAATACCACACACTCTTTGTCTTACCTCACTCTCTACTGTTCTCTAGAGCTGTTAAAGATGCTAAAGATAAATGAGAGATGTAGCCACTAGTTGAAACGACTATTTGCTAAACGGGTATAAAATAAAACATAACGTTTTCTTACGCTATGACAAATGTTGATCTATCTGTGCCAAATTCGATATTACTCATAAAGAAGTGTCAGACGGGAAACGTTCACATGCTATCAAATATGTCCACACTAACACATTCTTTTTTTAAAAATATTCTTTGAGGACATGAAAACGAAATCTTCTGCAATCGTGAAATAAAAGTAAAATGCAAATATCTCAAACATGGCTCAGACTTTTTAAATTACATTGCAGAATGGCTTCAATAGATTTAGATTAATATTCTTGAGAGTGATTGTAATGTGTTTATTGTTGTTAAGGTTGGCAGGCTCCTTCTGATATTAGTGCAAAAGCAAAAGAGAACAAATTTTCAAATATATATTTGTGCATGTACTCTTGGTAAGTTTGTGATGAATAAACACAAATAATATTGATTTTCGCATCGGCAACATAAGTGATTTTTGGAGCATCCGTCTTCATGAGGGTCCTATTTCTGACTCATGAAGCATTGAATGGGTTTTTGTATGCATATCACAAGTTTGACTTGTAAAAGCGAACTCTGACTGGTTTAGGTAATGTAGGTTAGTTGAAGGTGAGTATAATGGTGTTGGTTTTTCTGGAACTTGTTGTAACGATAAATACGAGTTCTTTGAACAGTAGTGCTACCTTCATTTCTCAACCCTTCGTTGAATTCTGTTTCGCAGACTCCAATCAAATCACTACTATAAATGGATGTATTTACTGTTGTGTGGGAGAAACAGTGTATTGCAATATCATGAAATGTCTGAATTTCTTTTTTTATATTTGTGTTATGCGCTTGGCGATTACACTCTACAAGTAAACCTCCTGATTTAAGAGTGTTTTGTACACTTTTGGGTTTGCCGACTAGTCCAAGCTAAGTCTTTGAAATTATAAATGGTGATAATGCAAGTGGATTGCTTTCATCTTTGGACTGGATAACCATGAAGAGCAGATACGATTCCATGCACTAGGTACGTCCTCAGAATCTAATAATGTTTACTTCTCTTGAGTTTATTTTTTTAAATTTTATTTTCCAACTTTTTGTTTTGTTTATTTCATCACCCGTGTTTGCTCACCCGCCATAAAAGGGACACTTTTCAAGTACGCGGATACAAAGGTGATATGCTCAGTAGGTAAAATTACCTCCCGATTGATCTATTATGCCGCCGTCCTGTAAAAAGTAGTCTTAGAGTCGGAGAAAATGACAACAAAAATTGGAAATTGCTTGGGGCAAAAGAGATACAAGAAAGAAGATGGAGCAATTGATATAGCAAAGTATGACTTAATATGATTCGGTGTAACTAGTTGATTTGTCGAGAACGGGTCAATCCCGCATTCCGGTCTGGACGACTTGTAGGCCAAAACAGTGTTTTTCATTTGAAAGTCGCTGCTCACCTTTCCGGATCATAACTGATGCGAGCTGCAACCCAAGTCAAACAGGCTACCGTTACTTAGTCTCCTCTTATGACACGCAAATGGACACGTCGGGACAATTGTACAACTATGGATCCGCACATAAATAAGTACCTATCATTATAAACATTGAAATCCTGCATATAAAGATGATGCGTTTTCTGCTTTACAATAAATGTCAGACCATATACAAAGCAAAACCAAAACTAAAATGTCTATTTAAAGGGACTTTCATTTAAAAAAAACGATTGCAGCTAAAGGAGCTGTAATGTCAAATACAGATGTGTCAGAGAACAAATTCAAGTAAAATCACATGGTGCAGTGCGGTTATATTTAGATAATATAACCATTTATAAAAAACCATGTCACAATGGTACAGTTACTGTGATAGTTATGCCGATATGAATTACTGTTATATCGTTAGAAACGTAGGTTTAGAAAATCTTGTTACATGAATATAAATCGCAAGGCAAAGTTATACTGCCATAGTTTGTTCTAGAACTAAATTATCTCCGATATAGGGACAATACTTGGCTGAAATGAAAACAATTGACTTCCAACAGTCTTTTTTAAAAAAAAGCATTCTGGCCATATTATTGTATCTTATAATGTTGTATAACATTATGATCAATTACATTATGCACTTGTATTTAAATAGCAGTCATTCTGAAATCAAGTTTATTTACTTTCGGATATCACAACCATTATATAAACTGATAATCTTAATACAAATTGCTTTATTCCTTGATCCTGTGTTTGCGCTGCCATGCATTTTAATGGAATAAAGGTTTATGTTAATTTATTGAAATCATGTCCAAGATTATCCTATTAGTCGTGAATACTTTATGTCTTCAATAACCTTTTAATATTGTATACGCCATGATATTGTGTAACATATATTATACTTGTTCCTAACCGATGCCCTCTGTATCCATGCCCTTAAGGTCTTCCAGTTTCCAAATTAACTGATCACTTAAAGGCACTATTCTTTTATTAATTTTTTGTTGATGTTAATAATGTATTCCCTTTCATTTCTTGTTATGTATTTTAACATTGTAAAGTTAAACACTTGTGAATATGTGCCACTTCACTTTATACGCTTTCATGCAAACGTAAAATGTTAATTTATATTGTAATGTTTCTTTCTTTGCTCACATGGAGTTGTGATTAATAATGCTTCGTATACATGGATCCCAAACTATATTCTATCAAACGCCAGCGTTTTGATATATAATCCAGAATTTGTAAACACTGAATTGCAGTTATCAATTATAAGAAAGATTTCCTCTTTACCTTAGAGTGCAACAGAAATGTTCAGAATTTGAGAATTTAAAGATTATAATCCTAGTTACAGAAAACGGAAGACCGCTCCGTTGGCATAGTGGTCAGAGCATCCGCATTGGAAGCGGAGGATAATTGATTCTGACTCCGGTCAAGTCATCCCAAAGACCAAGTGATGCTTTTAACTAGATGATTTCGAAAGCGATCTCGACCTTACCTTCTAGACTACGTTTTATATGTGAAGCTTCTAAATGATTTGTGTCTAGAAGTCTCTATACTCCACATTGGAGATCTGTTTTCACTAAATTATCATCACAACCATTACTAAATGTTGATATTATCAAATGGAAAAAGAGACCAATGTTGCAAGAAGAGTGTCTCTCACAATCGAACACATAAGTGTAACTGCTTTATTGATTGCACTTACTTACGTTTAGAATACAATTAAATATGTTTGCAGTAGGATAATCACATTTATATTCTTTAACAATGATAGCAAGAAGGTAGTCCACAAGGATTATTAAGAATAAGTACCGCACATATATAACATCCTATGAACATAATACTAATAATACAATCAGATAAACGTAACACGTTGATATGGCGTAAAACGAATCCATAATAAACAGGATTCGTGACTAAACTTGCCTCTCTGAGGAGCAAAACAATTAATGTTCATAACATTTTAATGATCAATGTTCAATTCATCAGTTTACCATATATTTTCCCTTAAGATATAAGTCGATTACCTACTTAGCAATCTATGTATTTATGTTTTCTGGGCTTGTAGCATTACATAGACAGCTATATGTATAAAATCTGAAATGGCAAGCTGACGGTTTGCGGTTTACGACAATTACAATGTACTGCTACTAATATAAATATTGAATTATATTCTTTATATAAATAATTCTTGACTTTAACCGAAATAAACACGGTAATTAGCCATGTGTCAAACTCAGCTACGTTGACACTACAATCACTGAATTAACACGTTTCCACTTTGATATTCAGTTTTAGTAATTCAGTTTTAGTAATTCATATGTGCTGGTGATGTTTCAAATGGAACTTACGAGTTTACTTCAACAATGTCTACGCGTATTTTATCGCATTTCCTTGTTATTCCGTTCATTTCGTACGCTAGCGGTGTTCTTTATATCTCTGATGATCTGTGTTAGCCACCTGCTGATTGATTGTATGTGATGCGTCTTCGGCAGCAACTGGCTCTCGGCAGTTGTCAGGATTGCATTAGCGCATGCCTTATTACTATAGGTCACACGGTACATATAAATTAGTGTGGACTAGTATAGAAATGGGTGAACAAATAATAGAGTATAAGAATTTGCTGGGTCTTTAATTGGTTAATAATGAAAGGTAACATAGTAAAATATCTTTTCAGAGCTTATCATATCTGTAATGTAAAACAAAATATAGACAATATTATATGGATGCAAGTTTAGTATTTGTACAGGCTTGACTTAGAAGTACTTAATAATGAGTTGCACCTGATTCATTTGGTGCATACTCAATAACGTGTTCTATGCACATGTAGATAATAACAAATGTTACGGCTCATGTGCTGTTCTGCACATGGAAACTTGAACCAAAGAGTTTTGTGCATGGTTAAATGTAAGTCTGATCATTAGCACCCATTTCTTGTAAGTTATAGAAGTTTGAATGTCATGTTGTTACGATATGTTTACTATGATATTTGAACAGGTACCGTGAGTCCTATATACGACCTATACAATAATAGGAATCTGTTGTGTGTATAGTTACCACGCGCATCCAGGGAATTATTTCAGTGGTTTTTGAATATGTTAATCATAATGGAGTCTTGTTCATAGTTTGCATGTGATGTTGGAGAACGAATCTATACAAAACACAGAACGGAAGGGTTGTAGACGCTGGTCAATGGCAGGAGATAACTATTGCTACGGTAAAGAGAGAACAGACTCATTAGACTGCTAATAACAAAGACTATAGTCATATTGAATGCACTTAACTATTGCATCTGCTGCATAATATAAAGTGCATATTAATGTTGGTGTACATGTATCATGTTTATTTAATGATTTTTTAAAATCAGTCTAGCACCTCCTAGTCCAGTCAACTGCAAAAGTATTCCACACATTTTCCTTCGTTTGTTTTAGTTCTTCCTGGCATCGAATCAATTAATTTGCTCTGACCTTTAATGAACTTTCTATGATTTTGTGTCAGATGGCGTGTATCAATAGGATTTACAGGAACTGTTCCAGTTATTCCTTCCCTCCTAAGATCCAGGCTAGCCCGGTAACTAGCAGTGTCTAGATCAGTTTTAATGTTGCGCACCCCTAGATGTATAAATGTATAACTAAATCCTTACAAAGTGTGTACTCATCTTCAATATTTGTTAGTAAACATGTATATGCTGAGCAGTGACACAAAAAGGTTTCATCACCAGATGCATGCCTCTTACCCAATGTGCACAGTTTCTGAGACAACATTAATATGCAATTCAATTATATTCCTTAAATTTACCAAGTAGCTTATGCAGTGATAAATTATATCAGTGCCTGGATATTGCCTAATTGCATGGACTTGCCTTGGCATCGTAAAGTTTTTGCACATATTTTGCATCATACATCTTATTTCTTAGCTTGGAGAGTATAAGTTTGTCAGCAGTCTTTCCATCTCCAACATCAATATCAGTATTACATAAACTTTGTAGTTAAGTTATTTAATTGTGAATACGATGGTGTTTCCATATGTTTGCTGTGGGAGTTGAATTAGTACCGTGAGTCCGATACATTCCGTGGGGTTTAAGGGTTAGAGGAGAGCTTCCGGCAGAGTTTGAAATGTTTGCACGTTTGTGAAATATAACTTCTCCACCTTGGTAAACTTCAGAGGAACAGGTTTACCAAAATGCAACACAGTCTGATATGCAAACGACGTTGGTCGAACAAGCAATGCTGCATTTTAGTCAGCGTCTGTACTTTGATCATTTATTCCCCGTCGGTAACCTTACCGAATTGTACTGAGTTTTCCGGGAACCCAACCCAATTTGGCATGAGGTTACCGAGAACTTAATCTTGTTTTTACCGGTCTCTACCAAGTTTTATGATGTCTTTATTATAATTTCAATGCGAATGTGATACAACAAAATTACTTTTGTTAGCTTTAGCCCGGTTGGAGTTCATTACAATGCAGCAGTACGGAAGTCCCGACTTGACTTAGTTTTATTGAGCTCGTTCATTCATGTATGCGGCGCTATTCAGGTGTGTCCCAATGACGTCGGTGGAATCCCCATTCTATTTAATCTGAATAAAACACATTAATACACAAATCATTTAACCTTATTTTACTCGTTCTCATTATTATAAATCCTCGAGCCGAATATCTTTGTCAACGTTATTGACTCGGTTTTTTGTAGCGTCGTCTACTGAAAATTGTTTTGTGCTCTGTGTGCTGTTTTTGGCCATATCATCAGTTTTTAAAGCCATATTTGCGGAAAGCGCTCCTACTCCAAGCAAAATATAATAGTTAAACAGCTGCTTTTAAACACTTACTTTAGCGTCTCGGTTAAACAAGATATAAATCTATGATATGTTCTTAGAGTGAATGTTTATTGCAAGACTGGATGAATATTAAGACAGGAGAGTCATCTATGTCACTGTAGCATATAACGTGAGAATATTAATTTGGTACCTTTTGATCTCTCAGTAATTAGTTATTTACAAATAACGATAAACTATGATATTTTCAAGGAATGGGTAGCCAACTAAATGATAATCAACAAAATGTCGAGTGGTATATAGTATTTGCATTATATATTATGAAATCAGATCATCACACATATCTAAATTTATAAATCTGCCAACGTGTTAAACCCGATAAGAATATACTTTATTCGAATGTAACCATTAGTTAACAATACTGTTTACATTAGAGCCATTTATAACCAAACGCATGGGCTGCCCTTTCATTAGCTTAATCTGTCTCAAGCGTGGATGCTCGATTGCATTTGAGATTTATTACTTGTTCCTCTGTATATGAAAATCGATGGAGAATTGATAACAAGGAAAAAGACAATTATGTTTAGCATTAACAGTATTTTGTACACTTACACTTTGAGAAAGTTCTTGTTTCCAATCAGTATCAGTATATCATTAATGGGTTGCTCTTGTAGTAGAATGTATTAGGTGTACTGATGTCTGAAAATTAGAATATAATGTATGTTACATCGACATTATGTGAATGCCAGATAGTTTGCATAATCTCAATCCAATTTAACAAGATCCCATCCAATTTTCCATGGTCTCAACGTAGTCACCATTCTTAGCTGCGTGACCATAAAATAAGCAAAATATCATATTTCAGTTCTCATATAAGACATATAAGATTTTCCTTTTCCACTTTGATACCACAGAAAATTATAGACTTTCAATATTATAGATTAAGACCGCGTGTCTGTCCATGAACATGTTTTACCACGCTGTTTACCAGGAGGTAAATATACTACATTCTATGATTTTGACTTTCAAAGTACATCTGTAGAGACAATTTAAGCATTTAAAGTAATTACTTGTATGCAAGGAAAATATAATAATGTATACATTATATGTTTCCCACTGTCCGAAAACATTTCTCGAGCAAAATTGAACTTTGTGCATCTACTTTGTGGCATGGAACGCAAAGAATTGAAACTGTTAACGAGAGTTAATCCTTTAGTATAAATTAACCGTCCTTTCAAGTACGATTATTTGATCGTCTAACCAAGATATGAATAATATTGAACAAAACCCTTTCAAGGTTTTTAGAATCAACCATTTTACACAATCCATCGTTGCAGATAATATGTATTTGCCTTGTACGATAGTATTACATAATTGTCAAGATCATAAGGAATATTACATCTATGGATTATTAAAACATTATCTGTGTACTCTGTAGAAGATAATTATATACGCAGTTAGTTTGGAAATGAATCCAAATAAATTAAGCACAAACAGAGATGTTTAGATGTGAGGTCGAAGCAAATCATACTATTGTAGAATGTTTGTGCATTTGTAGATTATTACGTGTTCGATAAACTGCCGGTTCTCTTGTACGATATGTTCAAATGATAATCCTAAAGAATAATTATTGTATCTTTTCATCTTTTGTCTTTCATTTTTCATGATTACTAAAGATTTCTAAATACAAATATAACCCTTAAGAAACGCATGATGCTGTAGAAAATGTAGATTTTGTTAATGTCCTTTCCATTAATATATGGTTGGATAACTTCTCATGCTAAAATACATCTCGACATATTGATATAATTCATGTCGTGAACATTTGTAGATAAATTATTGTAAATAGATGATAAATCCCCATTTTATACCACATTATTTAAATTGCAATAGAAGAAACGTTATACAAATCTTCCAGATATTGATAATACATATTAGACATTGCGGTCTATTGTGGTTGAAGAAATCACGATACGAACAATTATATTTCGTAAAAAAATAACATTATCATTATAGAAAACAAAAGGTTCATAACTAATGAGCACTTTCTATAAATGTCTATATTCAGATTGATAACGTCAAGAATTAGAACACGTCAAGTATAGGAGGATGTACGGTTAACATACACAATTTTCTAAATTGATTATAAATAATTATCTTAACACTTATGCCCTATATTACCTACAGCTGGTATAAATGTGAATTTAAAGTAATACTAGGCAAGTACGGGAACAGTTTAGACATTTTGACAGTATTGTTCATCACTGTGAACTTTTTTCAACGTAAGTTGGAGAAATGTACATGAATACATTTTGTATTGCTATAGATCAATACATCATATTTTCCACGTAATATAATATGGTATATGCTGCAAGGATCCAACGATTATTTACCCAATGCATACATCTTTTCATGATATAGTTTTGTCCCAATTTATATCAAAATAAAAATCAAGTAGATAAAAATGACGTTGGAAGCTATTTTGTCAGAGTAAATCTCGTTTGCAAACAGAAAATAAATTCAATGTCGAAATTCAGGTTTTTCCTAATTAAACAGGAATATGTAATATGGTAAATCCCATCATAGAGATGAGACTGTACCTCACCATCCGTCTGTCTGTCTCCAATCGGATGAAGAAACGTCAAAAGGAACAAATCGGGAAAATTTATTGATATATAAATAGCATTGGATTACATCATGGTTTGTGTGAAACTGGAATAGTTTCCTTTTCTTACTCACGTCAGCAGTTGCAACGAAACCGGATATGTCATTTCAGAACAAAGTTTTATTTCCTTGTACGAGTCATTGAGTTCTGTTTTGTGCTTTCAAAAATATGTAAAACTGGAAGAATTTCGCTTCCCTTCATTGTTCATTCAAGTTCATTGAGTAAATTGTGCAACTACCTTATGTATTTAGAATAAACGTAACACAGGCCATTTAAATAAACTCAATCCGGATTGTATTATTTAGATTTAAATAACACAGAACAATGAAATTAAATTAATGTGCATATCATTATTCTTTTCTTATTGTGCCATTGGTGTACAAGGATTTTCCTCAGCTTTAACAAAAAAAAAGAAAATTCTGGATTTTATTGCAAAGGGTATTAAATTCAACTTCACACATTTTGTGACATTTTCATTCATTGCGTACAGCGATGCATACATATCCTTTAATGAACAATATACATGTTGTTGTGCATATTTCTTAAGTTGCTCAAGTAACTATATTCCTCTTGATATTTATTTTGTATAGTTTAATCCACTTATAATCATGAATATTTATTACTTTGAGTATTGAGTATATGCATATCAATTATCCACCGTATCTTATTGACTTTTGCCTTAGCCAATGAAACTCATTTAGATATTCCGCCAGCAATTAAAATTCTACTTTGATTCTCCGCCAGTTATTGCATTGTATTGTATTAATCAGTTATCTTTTATTTGTCTTAGTTGTGTAACGAACTATGGACATGGAATTAAGTACTTTTTGTGGGAGCTTGTTAATAATATTTATTGGTGCAATCGCAAAGCCTACAATGAACCATTCTGAATAACACATGATATGCTTGCATAGAAGTTTGGTTATTTAGCACAGAAACCTGAATAAGACAATACTAATGTGTATCTGCTGAATGCATTATTAAAATTTGTGTTGAGATTCACTATGGGCATGGCCATGATATGTTTTTTATATTCGTCAATGCTAGCATGCTATCCAAAATAATTGTTCTTATACCAAACTTATTCATGTTGAAAAGGGTCGTTTTTTGAATCAGACTAGCGTATTGCGTACTTTGACTAATATCTTAAAATATAATCTATAATCATCTAGATAATTTATATATTATATGCAATCGAACCTTACAATTTACAATTAAAAGATAAACGGTAAACACAATATGTACATCACACCATTACACCATTAACAATGTTAATACATCTGAAAAGCCACCATTCAGTGATAATTATCCCAAACGTAAAGTCATTTAAATAGTAGAGATAATACCTTTATATACATGTGCGCTCTCCGTTACGGATCAATGACATCTCGCCTCTGTATGCGTGGGTTCAAATCTCAGATTTGGCTAATATGGGCATGTCAGAAAATGTATCAGTAGCTTCTCGTGGGTCGGTGGTTCTTTCTTGGAATTTTCCTGGGTTCTTCCTCCACCATTAATACTGGCCAACATTATCGCGTGCTGAAATATGGCGTTAAAACCTACAACATCAGCAGCAACTTCATATACATTAACTAAGTGTAATGCATACCATATCATGTCCACATGTTACTGATTTTCAAGTTCCAAGTTTGTGATACTTTCATTTGTAATTTTATAGGGATTTCATTTACACTAGATAAATATCTATTTAAGTCCTATCAATATTTAAGAGACTACGGTCGCTAAGGGTGAAACATTTTGAACACTATTGCAAATGTGGAATAGTAGAGAAAATTGATAGTGGAACAAACAAAACTACAAAATACAACGCACGCAATGGTGATATTATGAAACGATCGTAACTGGTCTTACATTTTTAGAAACTGACAGACTGATTTAAATGTGATTTTGAAACAAAACGGCATGGTAATGTGATAATTTATTAAGGGGTTTGACACGCTTGCAGAAGATAAACCAAATGACAGCATACATATGATATAAAAATAAGATTAATGTAAGAAACTGCTAAACTCAGGTTAATAAAATGAAAATAACAATTTGTTTAGCACAATCATGTTTTGCTACATCAGCCCTGAAAGTTTTTTCTACAAGCCATATTACATATAGGACAAACTCTACCATAACAAGTTTCAATAAAAACAACTCAGAAAATATAGATAGTGTGAGATGAGATTTTAAACAGTCAGCTAAAGTGGACAAGATAGATATTACCAAATGGTTGTGTTGTTTCCCTTTTGGAATTTGAGGTAAAAATAATAGCTGCATTAGTCATAGTGATACAATTATCAAATTGGTTTTCTTTATTTACGGACGCAATATTTGCTGTCGGACTGTAAAATATCTTCATGGATGGCGAGCCATCTAAGTCAAAATAATAATCTCACAAATATACGTGTATATGAAAATGTAACTTGATTTGAAACATTTGTAATATGCCACGATAATGTGTGTGGAGACATACCCGAAACCGACCATGTAGGGTTTGAAAACTTGCATGTTCTTTTCTTGGATTCATAGAAATGTTTGATGCGGGTATTGCTATAATCAGGATTACCATAGTCAGTTGACAAAATGAGAACACTGGAAAGCAAAGATGAATTTACTGGTTGGGTTTACTTCGTTGCGAAATGTAGACAGGACTAACATTTACATTTAGTTTCGGGTGAAATAATAGCATCATGTAATGTACGTTAGCTTGTGCAATATATAGACATGTACACAACATAATTAATTTTGCATAGAATATGATGGAAGAGTTTTTGGACATTTTTAAAATGCAAGATGTTAGTTTATTAAACCAAGATTACATTAAAGAGAATACAACTATAGTCAAGTATTCATAACATATTTAAAACTGACTTTAAGGTATGATGGTCTTGTTCGAGTTATAGGGGCATTAAGATGGATAGTTCTTTTTGAGAAAGAATATAAATCTGCAGACATTGAATGACATGCTTTACATAATATTATCCTCTGCTATCACTTTCAATGTGGAAAGTTCGCCATTGTAATGGCATATTAACAATGGAACCAGCGAAACACTGAAGGGAAAAAGGGTGATAAATTTAGCTCACGTTTTAATCATTTTGTTATGTCAACACTATGCACCAGAACATTTAAAAATATAAATGATAATTACAAAATGTGGACAAGCTTTAATTCAGAATTATCAAACATCTATATTGGTTGTATGGTAGATTATTTGCTAGTACATCTTACACAAACTCTGACTTTGAAATAAAGAGACCCTCTTTATATCGATACCAATGGTTGCATAAGTTCTAATGAGTTGCTGTAGGGCTAATGACATGTTCAGCATGTCCAAACTACTAGTTTCTGATCCTATTATTAACAGAAATCCTGCTTCTGCAGTTGTTGCCAATATCTAACAATATATGCACAGTGTATAATGTATGTTCATGAACCTACAAATCAAAACCCATTTATGTGATTTGATGCTCAACTTACACTTGCTTCTGCATGATCTTCCATCAATTCCAATTTATGTCATCTCCAACTAACCTTCATCCACCATGTGCTTGTATTAGTTTAATATTTTTCGACTCTTTGTTTGTTAGGTATCCAACTTATTTTAATCGTATGATTTCTAAATATCAGCTCTTTTACTAAAACATGTTTTAATTCATTCATTTTTTTTGCTATTTTTAATAACATATTTGATAGATCCAATGCTGTAATTAGCAACTTCGACAAAATTTACGTAAAACCTTAATTTACATAAATTATAGTAAATGATCTTTCAACCGTCAGCTCTTCTCAACTACAAGACATGCGATGGATATGATTTTCTAACTGTTGGTTTATGTGGACATTATATTGTGCTATGTTTGTAAAGCTCTATTACTTGTTTCCACAAAGCAGAACATATCTTCATATGCATAACCATCTTTTACGTATTGCCGCAGAAGCAATTGTTGTAGATCGTACGTTACAGGAACCAAGTTTTTTTTCTTCAAATGAATAAATTAAAGTCGTTGTAGTTGTAGTAGGGTTTAATGCCATTTTTCAGCACAATATAGGCTACATATGGCGGCCAGTAATAATGGTAGAGGAGGAACCTGGGAAAACCCCCGGATAGAACCACCACAGGTCAATGCGTTTAAATAGTAGATTTAGTCAACTAAGAGAACAATGACAGTTTCCAAGTTTAATGTGTGCAGGGCGTTAGTAATGTAATGATTTTAGTTGCAAAGATGTAAACCATCAGACAAGTTGGAATACATATAAGCAGTCAAATTTGCAACATGTATAATGTTATTTTATTTCATAACTTATCTTTATGCTGTTTATTGTGGGCACCGTTCTAATAATCACATACAATCACATACAATGATGCTAGTGACTGATTATTCGTTCAAGCTCAGGGTGTGTGTTTAGATGCAATTGTGTTGCAATGGCCAACTTCCAATATGCTCAGTGACCAGATCTAGCTTATTTCTCTTGTCACCATTGTCTTTAGATTTAAGCTTGCGATTCTAATGGTGGTCACGCCCTGATTCACATAATTAGCATACGAAGCGCCCTCCACGGCGGTCTGTTTGATTTAGTGTTTGTGTTAGATTTAAGCGTGCGATTCTAATGGTGGCCACGCCTTGCTTAACTCCGAGTTGATGTTGATTTACCCCTGAGTCACATAATTAGCAGACAATGCGCCCTCCATGGCGGTCTGTTTGCATAACTTGTCAGGGTAACTAATGATGCTATTTTAAGAAATTAAACCATTGCAATTTCAAAATATTTAACTACTCTGGTTAATATAAACGGATAGTACTGGTTAAAGTCAACCCATATTTTGCTGAAATATAAGTTGTTATCTTGCTTGTTTGATTCACACTGTCCGTAACATGGCTACCCCTTATGATTGCAATAGGCCATCCATTGAAAGAGTTCAGAATCGGATACGATACGATGTGACAGTAGATTAAGACATCTGATCCGGACAGTTGCTCTAGTCATCGTCTCTATATAAGTAACATTCGTTCCAATTATAATTAGAATATACCAGCCGGTTCAAGAATTACAACTCGAGCACTAATTTGAGAAAGACGGACGGACACACGAACGTTATTACATAATACGATTCGTCTTACGACGGGTGTATATGAAATACAGTTATGCATCTAAAGCTATATAATTAATCTATTCAGGTAAACTTAATATGCGTCATGTCTAGTAATATACATGTTGTTAGCAAGACAGATACATAGGTAGTTAAAATATATACAATAAATGAGAATGAAAATAACTGAACCCATTCAGTTTTCGCCAATCGGATATATCGAAAAAAATCTATACATCTAACCTTCGCTAAAAATGAGATGTAATCTGTTTTTGTGAGTTTTGTGCAAACACCTTGTTTGAAATGCTTGATATGGATTTGTATTTACATCGATTGCGCAAAATGTTCTTGTAATTAATTTGAAATACTCTTCCTGGCTTCATGGGTAAAATCGGTAGCATTCAATGTGGACCTCCCTATCGTCATTATGTCTCTTTTCTCGATCATATCGTTACTACACCTTACTTGGCTTCAGAATGTGTTAAATGTTAACAATACTACACACATACATGACAAATCATATAATTTGGATAGTTATGATGAGTTTGCAAATTTATCTTGATGACTTAGAAATAAACAAATCTCTTTTCCTCCATTCTTTCAATGCCTTCGGAGCGACGTAAATTAAATATTTTAGAAGTAGTAACAATAAATTGATCGGATGTTACGTTCGTCACCTCAGCAGGAGTCATAACCGTATTGTTTGTTAACGATTATAATTGTCCACCAGTACTATTTATTGTGGGCTATTCAATTAATGATGTATTATGAAGAGTCAGAAGCCAGCATTAAACTTCAATCATATATAGTTGTGTCTGTTTAAATGGTACAGGATTTGATACGCAATTATTGTATATGTCTAATCGAGTAAATATAATGTAGAAACTAGGACAAAATCAGGTGGTTTTATTTTCAATCACAAGTTTTATGTCGAAACTGATAGACGAATGCAAATTTATGATCTCCTATGGTGCATGATATACACATGCACTTAATACTGTAGTCAATTTGTGTGCAGATAATACAATAATATATGTGAAGGTCATAACTGGTTATCTAGGTTCCGTTTAGTGATACTAAGGCATCCGAGCACAAAACAAATACCTCGCTGGACCGACGACATAATGGGTTTGCTCCATCTGTGGAATAGTATATTATTCTTGCTCACAGCAGTGAGAACAACAGGTAATAGAAATATTAAATGAATTTGGCATCATTGCGAGTTAAAGTATGATTTACATGGACTAATGATAACTGGTTTTAAATCAGTGAACGTGCTATCAAATTATTTTTAATGTTATGAGCTTCCTTTCTATGCATCAATACGTGTCATGTGATGTGATTAAATGCATTACACTTGTAACATTTAGGTGAACACATATCTCTGAATTGAAAACATTATTTATTATATCGACTTATATGCTCGGTTTCTTATATGATTATTACCATATAACATTCCCGTGATTATTCTATTACTACAACTAAGCAAGAGAGCAGATGGAATCATCAGGCATCCAGAAGATTGTGAATCATGATATTAACAATATATATTTGTATGCCTTATATTTCAGTAAAATAAATATTATTGCGCATTCAAGAAAACCGTAGTTATATTAGTGCATGAATAATGTATAATGCAATTTTATAACGTTAGAAACCTATTTAAGACTGGTTGTATCTTTTCTTTATGAAACATCATATTGTCTTTCAGTACAACAATATAGGGTGTCGTTACGACATAAATGATTTGAAAGTCAGATATTCAACACAGATTTGATGATTCTTCAGCGAGATTCACAAATTTAAGTTTTCTGACTCTCTGATGCTTTTTTATTGATGTTTTGTCTACGAAAAAGCAAGTTCAACCTGTGTATCGGCCTCCATGTTGCAGTTGAAGAAGAAACGATCACTGGAAATATTATACACCTTACTTTTTCCCTTAAGATTACTGGTCTACACATTTGCATATTTTAAACATTGAATTCAATCGAACTATTTAAACTGTTTCTTATTTGAAACGGTTTTGTGCTGCAACATTTACCACGTACACATTTACACGTTTAACATTAGAACTCGTTAATGCTGCTTTTGTTATGCATTAATAACGATTAATTTTTCCATTGCTCTTTTGACTATTTTCTTTGTAATATTGTAATAGTTTTTTTAATTGCAGGCAGTACTTTCAGTGGGACTGACAAAGATATAATGCACGCAATTGCTGACAATCCATTCATGATAAGAAGGTGGTCAATGATTAATTCAACTCTGTTTATCACTATTAAAAAGGACAACAAAGCGATTTTAGATTTGCCAATGGGTGTAGGTATTGTCACGAATTCAACATTACAGATAGGCCGAATGATGCTGGAATACAATCACACCATACAAGAACTATATTTATGGTTCGAAAATGTCAACAAGGAGGATGAAGGGATATATGAAATGAAAGAAAGTTTCTATAGAACTGATACGACCTTAGACGATACTGAAGCTGATGCATACAACAGAAAAGACGGCAGATGGTATTTAGAAATATACGTTCTTGGTATGTGTACTACGGAAATGACCAGTTTTAGTAACATACTGAAATGGCGCTATGTTTTTGTTGTAGGATGGGATATTAATTATATTTTGTCTCATAGTACCAATATTTGCTTAATCTTAATATATTACTTAAGCACAAACGTTACAATGTCAATAATCAATGATACATTTATGAAATACAAGGTAATTATACCATTAACTAATAAATCCCTTTCTCACTTTCTGGTACACGTGAAATATACTTTATTTTGTTTTATCGTTACATTTGATGTTGATAAAACCAGTGTCCGGTTTTTAGAACACTCATATGTTCAGAATCTAGAAATGTAAGAGAACACGTTTGTTTCGCCCAAACTTTAAACTAAATACGCTAAAACAATACAGTGGAAGTGATGCATGTAAAATTCGAGGTGATTCGAAATTTTCCAGGTGATTGAATTACACTCGATCTGCGGATAGATCGACCTTTAATATTGCCTATATTATATAGTGCATGGTCATTTTTGTCTACTGAAAAAGTTGGTTGATTTGTAATACATGTTTTTTCCAACGGTGGTGAATATTTCAAAAGATGTAACAATTCCGTTATTGCTGCTCACTTTGTAATCCCGGAAATATTTCCCTACGGTTTGTTTAATGTATTCCTGTAACTGACTTTCATTGAAACTATATATTGTGCATCACCATTTAAGTGTTCATTCACAAATATGTTATATTGTATGCTATGCGGAAATTGTACACTTATCTAGTAATGCATTGCTGTTTGTTGTTTAAATTGCGCAATGAAATGGATAGGATTAATTATGATTCCGGAAAGAAGGCCGCCATCTCTTGACTGCTTGAAAGTGGGCTATTCCGATTTTGTACTATATTTGTGATATTTGTGCTTGTTTTCTGTCATCGTCTGTGTTGTTGTATTTCATCATGAATTGGCTGTTCCGTTCGTGTGTGTTGGTTCATCTCCTTGTGTTGGAAGCGAGAACAATTGAATTTTTTTGTCAGCTGTTTTGTCCCGCTGTTGAGACGTAATTTGTTTTTGAATAAACCGCTGTCATGTGACCGCTTACACTACTACGAATCCTCATTAATTCGATTGAATGACCACACCCTGGTTCTCGATACTGCATTATGCTCAAGACTGAACGAACTGGGAATTCATTCACCATTTCTTAAATGTAAACGGAAGCAAGAAAAGAAACGTTCTTTCAAAGCCGGTCGGCGTAGAACAGGATGAAGGATTCTAGTTATCTCCCTTTTCGCCCGTAACGGATAAACAACTTAAAAATTATGTCGTTAATTTCAATGACCTGGTTTAAATTCCTCTTATATCGTCAACCGTTGTGTCAACTGTCCCAGGGATACTATGTACTGCATTATTCAACGCTCAATCAATAGGATCATCGGAAAAGCGCACTGAAATTGTTAATTTTATCAATGACCAGAATACTGACGTCTTCTTCCTGACAGAAACTTGGTTTCGTTCCGCAGGTGATGAATGTAACTGTGCGGATTTAACACCCAGCGATTACTCAATCTAGTCGTTCCACCTCAACTCTCGCGGAGGTGGAATTGCTGTAATTACAAAGAATTCCAATGCCTCAAGTACAACACAACCTTCAACTTCTGCTGAACTAGTCCAAACAACGCTCACACTTGAACAAAATTCAGTCCATTTTTTCTGTCTCTACCGTCCTCCTCCTAGTAGAGAAAAACAAGCTGACTGAATCTCTCTTTTTGGAGCAGTTTCCAAATCGTCTAGAGTATGGAAATTCGATAGGTGGCAACCTAATTATTCTTGGAGATTTCAATTTTTACTATGACTGTCCTGGTAAACCAAACACGTCAAAACTTCTAGATTCCATTCATGTTTTCAATCTTAAACAGTCAGTTAACAAACCTACCCATAAACTTGGTCACATTTTAGACTGGTTTCTTTATAAACCTGATGATAATATTCTGCAATCAACTCTTGTATCCCACGAACTTGCATCGGATAACCTCTGCATTGTATGCCATCTCGACGTATCAGTCCCTAACCCTCCACCTCTATTTGCTACTAAGAGAAACCTCCGTATGATAATTAGAACCAAATTCATGCATGACATTCAAGAAAACCTAACAACTTTCTTACATCCAACAGTGGAACAACTTGATAACTGCCTGCGTTCATTGCTTGAGAAAACATGCCCATGCCACCAAATGCAGAGTATCAATAAAAAAGTGTTCTCCTTGGTATAGTAGTGTTAGGGACCAGCTTTGCACTGCTAAAAGACATCGCCGAGAAGCAGAGTGGCTTTGGCTTTCCACTAGACTCAAATCTACGAAGCTGCTAAGAAGAACGTCAGAAACATAGTTCATTTAGCGAAATCAACCCACTACAGTACTAAGATCACGGAGAGTTCCAGCTGCAAAGAGCTATTCCAGATAACTAACAAACTAATGTCAAGGAACAAATGTACACCACTTCCAACGACCTTCTCTCCACTAGACCTACCAGACGAATTTGTAAATTTCTTCAATGACAAAGTTCAACTGATTCGTCACCATACAGGAATGATGCAGAATTTCAGCGGCAAACGTTAGGAGCATTTGAACCTGTTTCTATAGATTTAGTACGGACAATCGTGATGAAAAGTGCACCAAAGTCTTGTGAATTTGATCCAATTCCGACATCACTGCTGCTTGAGTGCTTAGAACCAATATCGCCTTCACTAACTGATGTTATTAATATCTCTCTCTCATGAGGGATATTCCTATCATTTTTCAAAACTGCCATCGTAAAGCCTCTGCTGAAGAAACCAACACTGGACCATAACGATTTAAAGAACTACCGCCCAGATTCTAATCTCCCTTTCATATAAAAAATCTTAGAAAAGGTTGTTCTAACTCAACTTGTATCTCATTTGAATTCAAACAGTCTTTTTAGCAATGTACAGTCTGCATATCGCCCTTGCCACAGTACGGAAACTATTCTTCTGAAAGTATTTATTGACATTCTCTCTGCTTTGGATCGTGGAAAGATTACAGTATTCACTCTATATATTACTTCACCGTCTCCAGCATGTATTTGGCATTCAGAATATAGCCTTACAGTGGTTCAAGTACTACTTAGTCAACAGGATACAAATTATATCTGCAAATGGAATACACTCCAGCCCAGTTGACGTATGTTGTGGTGTTCCACAGGGATGATCTGTTCTTGGACCGGTTCTCTTCATTCTGTAGACTCAGCCGCTCTCAAATGTCATAGATCATCACCCAGTGTTGCACCAATTGTAAGCTGATAACACCGAAATATACAAGTGTAGCCACCCAACCGAAGTTGATGCTACCATCCATGGAGTAGAGAAGTGCATTTCTGATGTGAAATCATGGATGACATGTAACAAGCTGCAGATGAATGATGATAAAACTGAGGCTATTCTGATCACAACACAAAGACTTTCTCATTCACATCCTTTACCTCAGACAATAAATATCAGCAACACCAACATTAAATTCTCACAGTCAGTACGGAATCTAGGTGTTACTCGAGACAGTACTCTCACATTGCACCAACATGTCATGAACATCTGCAGAGCTGCATATCTTGAATTGAGACGCATCAGTTCCATTCGTCAATATCTTTCAGCTGATGCCACGAAAACACTTGTGTGTTCATTAGTACTTTCAAGACTGGACTATTGTAACTCAATTCTGTCTGCTGCACGGATTATTTTTAGAGTGCCTCGAGCAGAGCATACCTCACCACTGCTCTGTATCCTACACTGGCTATCAATTCGATACAGAATCAAACACAAAATTTGTTCACTGTGCTATATTTCAATGACATACTCCAGTCCAACATACCTATCCAGCCTCACCCATGTGTATACACTGGCTAGATCCTTACGCTTTTCTTCTGACAATCGTATACTCATTGTTCCCAAAGTGAAAACAAAGTCCTATGGACAAAGTTCGTTTGCATACCAGGGCCCGGCGACGTGGAACGAATTGCCCATTGAAATTAGACGCAAAGACACAGTGGTCCCTTTTAAGAGTGCTCTCAAAACTCACCTGTTTCGACTTCAGGGACAAACTTAGCGACCTAATCATGTTTTGTATCTTATATATTTTCAGCATGTTTTTATGTTTTCCAATTTTGTAGTGTAGTCATATCATTATTGATGGTGTGAAGCGCTTCGAGTTTTTAAAGATTAGGCGCTACACAAAGTCTCTATTGTTATTATTATTAGTTTTATGGTATATATTCGCAGGACCAGGTGAAATAAAAACAGGCTACGTTGGACGAAACATCAGCATGGAATTTGAAAAGTCAAAAAGACAGTCAAATTTATATAACTATGACAACCGTTGTGCGCTCTTGGCTGAGTCGAGTTGTAGTGTTTTGACGGATTCTTCTTTGTATGGCCGACTGAGATGTTCAAACGACGATTCCGGTAGGATGCACAAGATTACTATAGTGAATGTCTCTCAGAGGGATGCTGGTCTCTACAAAATGGCCACCGGGATAAAAGAAACTGGGAGATTCTTTTTCAGCATTGAAGGTATTTTGTTGAACATATAAGACAATAAAACAAATAAGTTCATTTTGTCCACATGTATACCCTTGGAATGTGTTACAGTAGATGTATGAACGGAAAGAGAGAAAATATGATTTCTTATGTTGTAACAAGGTTTTCCATATTCATATAGATAACATTGAAACAGTGAAAATAAATACCTAGTTCCATACTGTTAAAACATGCTGCCACGTCATTAACATCTGCAGTATGTAATAGAAGATATTACTGTACTCAGTAGTACTGAAATGATAAGTAATATGTCGGTCGCATGGTCCGGAATCATATTTTTCGCCGGTATTGAGACAATATAAAATTGTATCTGTGGTAGAGCAATATAGCACATTATATTTATATTACGTCTATGACTCATAAGTAGCAGGCTTGCCTTCAAGCGAAAAGGATGCATAAAAAAAACATTAACGCAAATATTGATTTTTTTACAGATAGTCCCACTTTTGCCGTTGTTGGAGATAATATCACCATTGGATGGTTTTACAATCAACAAGGAATAAAACGGAGAATGCGGGTTATTCATCCAAATCAGAAAGTAATGATGTTACTGTCTCAAACTAATTCTCCACAGATTAAGAGTAATTTTCAGCACAGATTGCTGTACAACGGGGACACATTACAAAGCTTTATGTCATTCACCATGCTGAATGTAAGACAGTCTGACGCAGGATTATATACCATTGAAACCCTCCATGGCAATACCATACCTGGGAGCAAAGAACTGAATGTAGAAGGTAAGAATGGCAACGTTATTCTATTGACTAAAATTGTGTACCCTCTATAATTGCCATCATATCTGAAATATTCAATTCGTAATATAATAGACTGAAATGTGTATTACTAACATGTCCTATGTTAAGTAAATGATGTTTGTTTCTAAGGATAGGTTTCTTCATATTCTGGTTGTTGCTCTAGATGTAGTAACTATGATGCCGTTTATTATATTTTCACATGTATATATGTATGAATGAACGTTATGTTCATTTACATCAGGCTTCAGAACACAACGCTCTTTTATGTGAGTTAATGACAGTAAAATTAGTTTTTAACTCTCAGTCACTGTATCAATCTGAACAAATGTCTTTATCAGACGTGTTTGTTGCACCCATTCATGAAATATAATATGAGTTGTTTCCATAAAATGTTGCTTCTCCGTCATTTGAGTGAGCTCTCCTTATCTATCTATCTATCTATCTTTATATATATATATAATCTATAACCCATGGGCGATTTTCCTCGAAGTTTAAAACATTATTTATTTAATATTTTATTCCTTAGGTAAAACGGTTTTTTGTCTTTAGTTTAGAATATGATACTAAAAGTGAATAAATTTTGTACACTTTAATATACTTTAATTTTGGCTTTTGTTTTCTCACACCATTATAAGATCTACCAACGCTGATGTCGAAATAGACGGCGAGAACAACTTGGTGTTCTTTTTTGCATCCAATTTAGCTAAAAGTACATTTAGTAACTGGATAATAATGGCAATACATAATTTGTAGGGCCGGGAAAAGCATCTAGTTCACACAAAGAAAAATTTGCTAAAGAGTATGAAATATAAATTGGTGGCGTAAAGTGAAACTACGTCTCAAAAATGTGATTTTCATATCAAACATGACTCGATGAAATGGAAATACTAGCGGTTGGAAACATAGGATTGTCACAACTTATATAATACGATAAGGCCACATCGTACAAAAATATCGATACAATCAGTTTTTTGGTTTCTAAAGTTATTACATTTGTTAATAAGTACATAACGGTACGTTTATGTAGGAATTGAAGATATTAATACAAATATATATCATGCATTTATTTCATTAGAAGATTTTAAATAAAACAGACGTGAAAATATTTTGCACAGATACATGTACTATAGACGGAGGTATACAGACCACTGTACATGATGTCACAACCAACATATCAGATGCTATACAAGAAGTAGTAACGGTTCAACCCACGGAAAGACAATGTAAGTAAGGTAAATGCCTGCAACATCATATTATGGGAAGTAAATGAGGAATATAGAGACAGCAATTTAATTATTTATAGATAGTCAACGATCACGTACTGATTTTTATCACTCTTGGCGAAGGCTAGTGATATACTCTGGCAACGTGTGTGAATGTTTGAATAATATAAAGGAAACTCCCACTGTTTAGAATAAATGCTGAAACTATCACGACCGCTTGTGCGCTCAACATGACCAACCCAGGTGAAATGAATGACAAATGTTCTCACGATCGCGTTTATGCAGTACCTAAGATTAATATAGTCAACACCCTTGATGATGTCAATGATTTAGTAGTCATATATGATCAGAAGTTTGCATTGACAAAAATAGCTTCAATATATGCAACAACAAAAAAGTCTTCGTGTTCAAGAAATCGCTATATTCTTTCCCCAACACACGACACTGTGAATGAGTTCACCTTCTGACACTGACATCATGTGACTACGTCATTATATGGAGTGTGGTCACGAAGGCAATGTAAATAATATAATATATTAGATGTTTAGACCTATATAACTACATCCTAGTTAAGGGGTGATATTATTTGTCTCAGGACGAGGCTAATGTAAGCCTGACTCATGGACATCCTTGGTTTGGTACAAATACTCATATAGACTATTTTTCGCACACAATTTTGTCCAGCTAAATTAAAATCAACATTTTAGCCGAGAGCAAAACTGTCTCTAGCGGGTTGAATGATGACGTTGTACAAGCAAGTTTAGAAGTAATGCACTATAATCCACCAATTAGTGAACCAATAGCGCCTGCTGTAACATCAAGTTCAACGGAGATTCCAAACACATTCTGTGATTATCAGTTTAATAATTATAAATACTATAATATTTGTTTAGATTTATTGCGGGTCAAGTACTTATTCCCATTCGGAATAAGAACGGTGTTTTGGAACCATTGCAGCTGATGTTATTACAGTATATAACATAACATATATGTTTTGCAATACTTTTTAGTGTATTGAATCTTTATTTAAACGAAATTGTTGCGTATGTGATTTGTGTGATTTAGATTTGTAACAATTTGTTTACTCACGTCGGAACGATGTTTTAATTCTGAGAGTTTAAAGCGATGTCTTGAACTTGGATATCATGCAACATACATGTAGTACCAGTCCGACCAGTCATAACACTAACCTCTTAATGCTGTGAGCGTTGCGAGACAGCTGTTAGAACCGTTTTTAGAAGTCAAAGAAAGTTGGAAACAAGTTGTCAATGTTTTGTACCCATATGAAAAATAAAATTGCACCTCATTTGGATAATGTTGATTTGAAGAAGAGCTACCCAGTTACGATGGACGTATTGTACAGTCTATGTGATGTTCTGTCCATCCATATATCCATATCCTCTATGCCATATTTACGCTAGTGATATAAACTGGCGTTGGGGTTTACACAGGGACATATAAATAAATTCACTGTTATTGCCTGCCACAATGATAGGAAAGTATGTGCTCAGTGGAAGGGATGAACCATAGTATCCATACAATCGGCATGTATAGCTATCATCATTTGTTTTTGATTTGCAAATATTATTGTGTCACCACGTTGGTCTAAAACATCTCCTAAAACTGCTACACTTGACGTCTGCAATCCGGTTGCTTATCCTCTCTAACACTAGTGCACGGATTTTGTGGAATTATATTCCTACATGGTAGGTGTGACTTCATATATATTGCACCTCAGCGTAGTTAAAAGGCTTGAACCCGCAAATACCCGTTTGACCCTAAGTTTTGGTATTATTGGACCTTTTTTGAATAATGTTTTTATGTAAAGTATAATGTATGTCTCCATATTTGCAAAATCAGATATTCAAACAACGCATTTAAAAGGCGGAAATATTTAAAGTCTATTTCCAGCATGTTTATAAATTAATGTTGCCATGAATGAAAAACAGATAACCGACTCTGTCGAGAATCATAAATTATTTCCAAGGAGTACTCTGAGTATGTTACAATTGCAAATACTTCATTTTGCTATCTTTGGTGAATACCTTTTAGCCTGGGCATTTGGTTTTACATGTATAAAAGACCGCCACAAACCGCAGTTTGAGGCTTATACATTCCCGATCGGCACAAGTGTGGTATCTGTACAATCATTGCATTTATATGTTCTTTTGTTGATGAATGTATTAAATAGTTTTTGTGTATGGCTGATACTATTCTAGTCATGAATGAGACCATAGTCGGCTAGTTTATTTTATATCCTTTGATTGTTTATACGCTAGATCGTCTCAGTATTACAAGGTCATATATCCTACGTTGTTACAGGCCCTCAGTAGTTGCGTCCTTGTAGACTTGTATTGGCAGAATATTTGTCAACAGTCCTGCAATTGCGATCAATTCCCTTCAATATGATACTCGTTCGAATGATTATGTAAATACAACTTGTGATTCAGTGAGACCATTTATCAGCAAGAAGAATACCAAATCCGATTATTAAATTATAGTGAAACTGCTCAGCAACGTCGGTCACAATCAAATACGGATTCGATGACAATGAATGCAACTTGAGCACTGGATACTGCTTTGGAATCATTCGGTATTAGACATCACTGATAATAAAAAAACTCACATCAATGATGTATCCATCCCGCGTGGGACATGGACGCGCATATGTTGCTAGGCACACGTATTGAAAATTACAAACATTACGAGATTAGAGATCTAAACGAGTAAGGGTCAATGGAATTTTAGATTCTTTTTATGTTCCTTCGTTCGTTGCATTTGAGGAAGAATACTGAACGCGCGTACAAAAAATAAATGATTGTATGCAACCGTATTATGACGTGAATCAACAATTCAGTGATCTAAATGACTGAACGCAAATCGAAGCAGTTCGTTACAATGTTACAAAAATAGGTCGCAGGCACCCATTACAGTGACGATTAATCAATGTTTGCTGGTCTCGCCATGATTTTTAATAAAGACACAAACTACTGTCTAGAAGACAAAATTTTCAAAATTGACGGCTCACTTGTTTAGCACCGAGCCAATCGTAAGTCGCTCGGGTAGTTGTCTTAAAAAATTCCAATGACACACTTTTCGGGTATGTAAAGACTTTAGTAATGTTATTGTGAAGGCCAGAAATGCAGTCACATTAAACAGAAATGGGGACTCCAAGAATGCCATTTACCGTGATGTTTTCGTTTCTGAAGGTCAAGTTGAGATTTTTAATTTTACCCATTTAGTGACCTCACTGGCTCAATCAATGGTCATAAAAGAATGTTTGACATAGTTTGTGGAATTTGGAAGAACATTGAACATATAAATCCTTGCATGAAAAATGACAAGTACTAAATATGAACCCAGCAAAGTATACCATTTAAGGTCATATACAGTCTAAACATTCAAGTGAAAAATATGATGTTTTTAAAAATGGCAGTGACTAAGGTCACGTTTAGATTAAAGTGGTACCAAGAACCACACAATAAACATTTGCTCAACATTGACAACAATGAATTAACGCGTGTATATCATCGGTTGTTGCAATGCATGGACCTAATCAGAAATGTTTCCACAAGCGTGTCGATTGACCAGCATAAAGTCATTGATTTTTACCTGAGTTATCTGTCCAGTATACACCTTTTTAAGCCGTCAGTGGTGGATGTGTACGTACAAGTACGGAATTGGAGGAGACGAGTATAGGTCGAATATATTGTAAACTTTCTCCGAACAAGTTTTCTGGGAACACGCCTAGTAAATGTATTGAACAAATTACCATAACTATTCTAGTGTAAGCAGAGGTAAATACTGGCTAGCAAGTTTATAATCTGGTCGACTTATTTTATTTCTCCATGCAAATAGCATCGATAGATATAAATGTTGCATTTTTAAAGTACGTGAGTCTGCATTGTATGTGTTAATATTAGCCCGATACAAAGTGGTGCCATGTGAAAGTACCACCCTTAGTTGATCACCGGGGTTTGTTAGTTTATATTTGGTTGTAAAACAAAGCATTTCATAAAAGAAGAGAATGTTTGCAACATTTCACATAATCAGCATCAATATCCTTAGTTGTCAGATATGAAATACAGCTCAAAATATTTTGCATCCATATGGAGTAGTAATTCATTCTTTACACGTTTGTGTACAAAATGTAACATTACTAGTAAGTGATAGAGTATACTCAACTGACAGTAGACACAAAGATGTATAATTATTTTGTTCCACTGATTGAGAAATATGATTTATAGCGGTGTTACCAAATCGAGAGTGCAAGATTAATATCCATCGTTGAGAACACCTACCTAATATGAACGTATTCAACTTGGAGCCATATTAGAGTCGTAGCATTAGCAAGCAAAAACGAATTACAAACAAGATCCGTCACCCTCTGGCGTGAAGGACATGAATCATAACGACAGCGTGACATTCAATGACCAGGTATATTTTCTAAAATGGAATGTCAAACAAATATGAATTTGCTCAGGAACGGAAACACCTAGCACTGATACTCGCCAAGACGCAACTATCTGCGTTAACGTTATAGGAGGAAAACAATGGATGTAGGCACAGAAAAAATGCACAATTACGGTATTTGTAAATGGCATTGTGACAAAACAACTGAATGCATACTCACCGTAGACTTAAAAAATAAGTACATGCATGTGATTTTTGCAGAAAGTATGTACATAATCATCGATTCAACCTTCACCGGTCTTGGTTTTGCAGAAATGGAGAGTAAGAGGACACCCCATAGGTACATCAGCCGCATTTGCTGTTTGTGTTATGTTAAAAGTAACGGTTGACGTGGAGTGTGCTGGAAAAATGTTTACCTCAGTGTTGGCATGCGTTTTGTTGCAAACATACTTGCGTTCAATCACGATTGGATAAATATAAGACGCCTATATGAACATTGCGTTGATGTTTGTTTATTATTATATGTTTATATTGCATGTGTACTTATGTCCTCATCCGAACAATCTTCAGTGATGTCGTCCTTATGTACTCGCCATCACCATTACCGTGTCATACCTCTGGGAGTGTCTACATGCATTGCAGCAATGACCATTGATAATGTAGATTGGCAATGTGACAACAAATATAAACGTACAGAGTAACTCACGACTCATTCATCTGCGGTAGCATCAAATCGTAGTAATGCATATTTCGGGTCCAAATGCCGCTTATCAGCGCACATTTTTCATTTAAAGCCGAAGTAAACGCAGGTTTACGATAAGTTTAGGCATTTGCAAATTTATTGTACACACAATATCTAATAAAATTGCTTGACCAATTTATATTCCAAGATTTTTTCTATAATCAACTTTTAATTAAATTTCATTGCACTTTTGAGGCAAAGTTAACTGAGTATTACTCTTTGCATTACTATGTACTTATTAAATTCAATCCTTTATCACAAAACACTGTTATTGTCATATTCGCACTTACAAAAGTACATTTACGCTCACGATGTTACAAACCATGTGATCATGTTAGTTTTAGACTTGGTATATTGTCAACGAATTATAATCATACTTAACGTTATTTGGCTACTCATTTGTATAATTTTGATCTCGCAAATTGTCTCTTTTGTCAAGTAAGTAAAGTAATTATAAATTTGATCACTTTAAATTAAATTTACTAAATTTACTTAAACGTCTCCAAACCTTGCTGGCTACGACTAGACTACTGTTCAACTGACTTCAATACCTTCATTTGAAACATAACAAATTAATATACTATGGTTACAGCATGCATACTTCGGAATTATGCAAACTAAATCTGTCCTACACAATCGATTATTTTATGTTTTGCGATTCATATAGATATGGAGAGGTAATAATAGTATCATCATGTAATTGGTAAATTTAATTTTGTTGAGTGTGCAGTTTATACTTTATCAGTGTAGATCGCATCCAATTTATTTTGTATTATTGTTCTTTCTGCGGTAGTGAATCCACACGCTCACCAAGTAATATCACACATTTTATAAGTTTGAGATGTTCAGCCGCAATAAATGACGCTTGGTCAAGAAGTCCCAACTTAAATTTGTAAGAAATTATAAAATAATATGTTTAATTATCCATAATAATCGAACACAAGTGTATTTTATAATCGTTTAAACATATATATTATAATGTGCATCATGTGTCCTTGGTATCATATATTATTAATCACTAGCCTTTCACAACTTACTGTATTTCGCATGTTTTAAACGTACCAGACATCATCTTCAACTGCAAACTGCACAGACCCAGATCTGCTGGCACATGTGGCAGCAGATGTTGGTCTCTGCAATTTGCTCAGAGTAATTAGTAGAACAAACAGACCAGGATATGAAGGTGCAGTATGCTAGGGCAAATCAGGATATTTTTTGTTTGTAGTTTGACTAAGCGAGTATATATGGAAACCATTGATCCATTTGAACAGATGACTGACATATATATTTAAAGTGATAATTAACTAGAATAAATGACAATTTATACTAACTGAGCATTTAAAATCATATAAAAGCAATAATACGATAGGCACTAGTTAAAGATTTCAAAAACTGAAGGCAAAAACTAAAGTGAATAAAGTGTCATTAATGAAAATTAAAATAAAGTTAGATAAAGTTACTGAATGCATAGCTTCTGCTTATGCTGATTCATTGAGATGAACCATTCATAATTGAGGAAGACAAAGTTATCAATTAGTACGCATCTCACTATGATAAATACTGTACTGATACAGAAGTGAACATAAACCTAAAAATTAAATGTATTTGCCCCAAAGATGATTCTTTTCAACGTATCTAAGTTATAGACAGTGATATGATATTAATCGGATATTTCTCTATAATAATACAATTTGTATTAGTATGTTAACAAGTGAATTATCGTCTGCTTCAGACTCGTTGTAAGTTTCATACCGTGATGTCCTATGCTTTGTTTGCATCGCAAGGGAGGTCTACAAACGGTGTATGCCGTACATGTACATTTTAATACCATAACAAAAAAGTGTTCATTCGTTCATACCTATAAGATCAAGCTTGAAGAATATTTTGTCTCTCACTATGACCATTTCAAATCAGATTTATTTCCATAATGTCAGTGTGGGTATTAAGATTGCTATTCCCGATTGAAATAACACTGTGTCATTCTTATCAATAGTGTTTTTAGCATATTATAATCGCTAGATTCTATGATTTGATGCGTTATTAATTAGTTCAATACAAAATTTAGAAGTTAGAGTATAACACATACACGGTCCGTGTACAGAAACTTGTTAGTTCTAATCATTTCTGGTTTGTTTTCTTTACCTGTCTAATTTTCGCTTGCATCGTATCATGTAAGTTTGAAAACGATACATGTTATTGCAACCATCGCAAATTCAATTTGTATCATTACTAAATATAACAAGGCAGACACAACATCGTCCAATAAATTAAATAATGTATAATTTCCAAGGTGGGTGCATACATAGTTATTTATTTAGTTATTTATTTATATAATACACAGGTGTGCCTATCCACGTCGTACTACCTGTAATTACGGCCATGGCTGTTGTGATATTTGCATTGATTGTGAGCTTGATATGGATTCAACACAGGAAGAGAAGTACACTTGAAGCAGGTACTATCAATACTTTTGATAGATGTATAATTATGTTTGTGACTATCTCTTGACGTAGCTAAATGTCTTTGTTATCTCGCATATCTTCACAATTAAGACTTTCATAAATATGTTCTCAAAGGCCCGAGACTATTACAAGCGCAGATTCAGTTTTAACTTATACGATTAATTAAACCCATTTCTGTGTAGAAATAGAGCATGAACATATGCTAATATCCCAGAGCTGCATTTCTTTGCATTATAATAGTTCCAACAATATAGTGCACTCCATCACTGAAGCAATGCAGACTATACATACATAGTGTGGTTTCAAATCATATAATGCAAATACTTGGTCCCAAATATATTACGTGTTGAATTATTCCTGCAGTATAGCTAATGGTAAGAGTAATACCGGATTAAACACTTTGGGTGGAACTGTGGTAAATATTTTCATAACACACAATATATACTGCATGACATGTCTAGCAAAACGAATCATTTAAGTGAAACCTGAATCTAAAGGAGTTCACTTCAGCGATATAACATTGACACAAATATTGTTGTATGTGCCAAATGTTCTATTGTCTTAAAAGGAGGATTGCTCTTTGAATTATTCTCAGTAAGCTAACCTATGTCTAAATCATAATGGTTTTGTTGTGCTCATTATTAATTCGATTAGTGTACAGGACTATTCGTTTAAGAAGCTAATTATTGATCTTCAGTTTTTAAGAATTGTCATTTAGACCCATTTGGAAAATATTTAATTGTGCATTTCCTGAATAGAATCGTTTGTTTTATAACAAATACCATTTGATTTAGTTTAGAACCAAAGAATACTGTCAATAGCACGTGTTATAACGAGTAAAGTATTGTATTCTCCACTTCGAAAACACGGATGGATCTGCCACTAATGTATAGGAATATAATTTCATTGAGATATATAATGTCATATGAAACTTTCACTTTTATTTTTCTAGACCGACGTAATTCAACCGTGGAGTGCGATAAAGTTTTGTATATTACGCCTATTGGAGGAGAGAGTCTTTCGCCTATACCTTTGATGATTGCTGGACATGAGGCTGAGCCCAAGATCACAGAGAATGCACACGATGATTTCAGCATGCGATTATTACAAACGACCCAAACTATTTGTAATGATGGCTATGAACCAATTAATGTTTCAAGTAATGATCATTCTCAAGGTGCATTTAATAATTCAGAAAGAATTTATGAGTCGACAGAAACTTCTGATATGTCTTTTCATGATATTTCCGGTTATTTGACAGTGATGGGTGTATTAGAGACGTCCGTTTGAACTGTATGCATTTCATATCTAAAGAGTTTTAACAGTTACTGTAACATTAATTAAGAAATTGACATTTTCAGAGGCATAATTCCGATATGGTTAATATATATTCTTAGATAGGCGGAGAATTGAAAGCAATTTTAATAAATAAAATAAAATGTTAATCTTACTTTATGAAAATATCCATCTAATTGCATTGTCTGTGGAGAGTTTGAACGCTATTTCCTCCACATACCTGTCAAACAGTAAAACATTAATATTGACTCTCTATGCTGTATATATTTTGGATGATATGTCCTTCAATTCAGCTATACATATGTGTAGCATTATATCATTACATGCTCCATACATAATGACGCAAGAAGTAGCACGTTTACGCAGACTGCACTCCACCTAAACGCTCCACTGGGCAGGCATGAAATAACTGTCCACTGTATACTGTTTACTTTCGACGCTATTACGTCCTGCGACATTGGGGAAGGGGCAAAAACGGTAGGTGAAAGATATCAGTCAGCCACAGTCCGAATTCCAGACCTGCAGGCGACTTAGGCATTTAGTCGTCTGTTGTTGATCTGGAGACAACACCATCAACAGGCAGCAGCTTGAGTGACCAAGAACTCTTATTAAGAAACGGCACAACCCCTTAGCTGGTTTGCCAAAACCAACGGGCATTTTCTAACGTGGTCGAAACAGTACAGAAAAAATGCATGCCCCATCTGTCTCACTTCGTCGGAAAAGACTAAAACGGGTGCGTTGGAACATCAGAACAATGCTATACTAAACGGACAGAAACAAATTAGAAGGACGGTTAGGTTTACTCACACACGAACTCTCTCGCCATGTTATAGCTATAGCTGTACTTTGAGGAAGTCCACCTTTCAGAATATATACAGCCCTGTACTGGTCAGGAAAACCTAAGACTAAAACACGACTATCATTCAAGAGTCGGTATCATGATGAAGGTCACAATCGTCATGATGTTAGCAAACCTTCCCACTAGTCACATCGACTGTATTATGTCCATGAGTCTACTGTTAGGTACCCAACCACTCGCCACACTCTTCAGTGTATATGCTCCAACACCCGAGGGAGATCCTTCTGAAAATTATAAATTCAAAACTGACTTTCACAAACTTCTCAAGAGCGTCCACGACAGCAACCAAATTATCATGCTGGGAGATTTCAATGCTTGAGGGAGCCGATACTCAGAAGCCAGGAACGTTGTTCTTGGGAAACATGATGTGCATGGCTGCTATGAAAATGATTACCTGCGTCGTGAACTTTGCGCAAAATTACAGTTAACAATGACAATCACCGTATTACAGCAGCAGAAAGAGAGCCCGAAAATGACATGGATGCACCCTAGATTAAAACACCGGCACCTAATATATTACGTCATAGTACGCCAGAAGGACTTAACAAATGTGTTTCATACCAGAGTGATGCCCAGAATATATCATTGGATTCACCACCAACAATAACAAGGGCAAGGGCTGGTTTGATGAAAACAACCAAGAGCTCCAGAAACTGCTTGCCAGACATAGATAACCGTACCATGCCCACATCACTCAACCACATAAAAACGATGCCTTTCGCTTGTATTTAGTACCTGCCAGTGTCGTCTCCGCGACTTACAAAATGAATGGTAGACAAACTTTGCATAAAGCACCCGGCTGCAAGATTACACTGGTGGCTTCTATGAATTGATTATATGAAGCGCTGAAATCAGTGTATGGTCCTTCATTCCAAACACAACGCCCCCTTTGGATTGTAGATAGCCAATAGCTACTCATTTACAGGGAATCTATCCTGATCCGTTGGTTAGAAAACTTCCACACCCTCTTCAGCTCTTGCAGTATCGTCCAGGTGGAAGCTATTGATTGCACTCTATAACTGTAACCAAAGGTAAAACTCGATGAGCACCAGCACAGCAAGAGACTGTAAAATCCATAGACCAGCTCCAGACTGGAAAGACTGTAGGAAAAAACGCTATACCATTTGAGATATAGAAGAGACGTAGAAGCTTAGCATTACACACTACACTTCACCAGTTCTTCATTTGCTGATGAGAGCAAAGGAAACGTCCAAAAGACCCCCGAGATTCAAACATCATCATCTTGTGTAAAAACAAGGTGCTGCATTTTGAGTGCTCAACCTACCGTGGGATACATCTGCACTCCCATGCAGGAAAAATCCTTACTAGAGT